>OMKX01054451.1:0-17321 GCA_900302425.1 Brosme brosme
GGGGTGGGGGGTCTACCTGCTTTACCACCATGCGGGAGGGGCCAGGGGAGGGGCCAGGACTGTGGGCCACCTCAGACTCAGCTAATTGGCTGTCATGGACTGAGTGGGCCGGGCCAGGGTGGCTGTTGCTGCTGACGATAACAGACGCCGGCACGCCCACTGAGGGGGCGGAGCCATTCTCTGACTGGTGTTGCTGCTGCTCCTGACACCAGTTCATTTACCAGGTTGGGGAATGGCGGAGGAGGGAGGGGGGAGTTGGATGGGGAGGGGAAGTCAAATAGTAAAACCAGAGAGAGATCAGACCAACATGTCACTCTCGTGCAGGTTATCTCATGTTCAGTAAGTCAACACGGCAGCGGAGACGGTGCCGGCGAGCGGAGAAACTGACCTGCTGTAGGAGCATCTGCAGCGACTCCTGGCTCAGGATCATGCTGGAGCCCTGGTTGGTGTATAGGACGCGGCCTGGGCTGTGCTGGGCCGTCGCCAGGCCCACCGTTGGCACAGTCGCCGTGGTCACCGACATGGACGGAGAGGAGCAGGGGATAGAGACGGCCGACTGCATGGTGAGGACGGACGACTGCTGGGGGACGGGCTGCTGCTGCGGGTGGCCCACCTGCTCCGTGGTGCCGCCCAGTGCCGTGATACAGTCCCCCGCCAAGGCCAGGCCCCCCGCACCGCCAGGGACCCCGCCCGCCGGGGGCTGGAGGGCCGGCTGGAGGCTGACCGCCGGGCTCAGCCCCTCCACCTGGCCCAGCATGGTTAGGGAGTTCTGGATGGGCATGCCCTGGATGACCGTCTGGCTGTGGGCCGTGACAGGGTGACTCTGGGTGTGGCCGGCGCCCTGGGCCAGGGAGACGGGCATCTGAAAGAGGGTGGGCTGACCCATCTGCCCTGACTGGAGCTGGATGGGCCCGGAAAACACCTGGCTCAGGTTAATGTTCTGGTTGGCGGACAGGATCTGGTTGGTGATGAGGTGGCCGCCTGGCCCCTGGCTGATGATGTGACCCCCAGGGTGCTGGGTGAAGATCTGCCCCCCGGCCTGCAGCTGGAGCAGCTGGTGGTTCTGTCCCTGGAGCATGGTCTGGGAGGGGATGACGATACTGCCCTGCTGGTTCAGCAGGTGCACGCTAAGGGGCTTCCCCGACGGCTGGCCTGGCTGCTGCTTGAACACCTGCTGGAACTGCTGCCCCTGCGAGGCCCCCTGCGTACTCAGCACCATGTTGGAGCCTGGCTTGCCCGTCAGGAAGGTTACGTTCTGGGCCGCCGACACAGGGATCTGCTGCAGCCCCAGGGCCTTGGTGGCGTCGCTCTGCATGGCGTGCGGTGCAGCCTGCGGCTGCTGCTTGAAGCCCTTGGGCTGGAAGGCTCCGCCCTGCGGCGGTTTAGGCTGGATGGGCGTGGGCGTGCGCTGGATGATCACGTTCTGCATGATCTGGCCTTGAGTCTGTGTTTCCATCCCCGTGCCAGCGTAGCCCATCAGCCCAGCAGGAGCGGTCATGGTGCCGCTGTTGCTGCTACTGGTGTTGCTGACGCACACCGCTGGCCCATTTAGCGCCGGAGACCCGAGAGTGGTTTTGCCACCTTGGATTAGAAGTCCACCACCGGAGCTCAGAACTGAGCCTCCTAGCCCTGCCTGCGGCCCTGATCCGGACACCTCTGGCCCGGGCTGGTGCAGCTGGTAGCTTCCCATGGCCTTCGCCAGGATGGGCTGTCCGGCCTGATTGATAGTCATGACTGTGGGCTGGCCCACAACCTGAATCTGTCCGATCCCCAAATGACCCGACTGGCTCCCGTTGGGAAGACCTTGGAGGCTTGAAATGGGTTGAAGAGTCACGTTTCCCAGGCCTACGGGCTGCATGAAGGGCTGGACGCTAATGGCTTTGTTCATGACCTGGGACTGGAGGTGCAGCCCCTGGTGGGCCAGCACGGAGCCCAGCATGTCCGCCGCGGCATTAGGAGGGGCCCCTATGCCCACGCCGACGGCAGTGGCCCCGGCGCCGGACAGGCCACCGTCGGGGAGTGTCTGGACTACCTGCGTGAGTCCTGGGATCCCGAAGGAGCCCAGGTCCAGCTCAGCCTCCGCCTCCTGCAGGCTCTGCTCTGTGATGTTGGCCTCGGCGAGGCTCTGCTGCAGGATGTCGCAGGGCTCGTGGTTGCCCCCCATGCCGTTGCTGCCGCCGTCGCCCCCAGGCGAGCCTCCCAGGATGTCGTCATCCTCCAGGAAGTCCAGGTCCACGCTGACCCGGGGCAATCCGACCGGCTCGCTGACCGACAGCTGGATGACGGGCTGGACCTCCGGAATATGGCCCTGGGAGAGGAACGAGAAGAGGAGGAGGAGGTAGAAATGAAAGAGGAGACGGACTTGAGAAGGTTGATGTTTAAATGGGATGAAGATCTGAGGATGAGTCGAGCTTCCCGGTAGGGGAGATGTTGTCATTGCCGTCGTAGCAACCGACCCCCCACTCTGACCTATGGCGTTGGTGTTCTGCGATCAGGTCTCAGGCGATGGAAGCTTGGAGAAGGTGGGTGTGTGTTAGTGGAGAGGCAGAACAGGTCAGGGTGGGAGTGGGGGGACGGCATGCAACACAGACAGGATGGAGATCAGAAGGAAGGGTAGGGAGGGGAGGTGGAGGGGGGCGTTACTCACCCCAGCGGTGGAGAAGAACGAGCTGGAGGGGTCACCCGAACCATCCAAAAGGTCGTCAGTGTCCAACTATAGACACACCCACCCAGGATAGGACAGACAGAAAACCAAACGCACCCAAAGCCACCAGGACAGAGAAACAAGACCGTCAAACAGAGGAGGGCAAAGAAAGGACAGCACACACAGCAGCCAAGGATTTTAAAGAAACAGGAGATAAATAGGGGAGAGACGGGGGCAAGAGAGGCAGAGCCACAGTCAGGAGGTGTTAGTATTGGCATTTCTCATTTTGTGAGTGCCCAACACAAGGGGGAAGGCAAGCTTGAATTGGGGAAAAAAAAATAAGGAGGTCCCTCAAACAGAAAAGATTAACATAAGCAGAGGGGCGTCCAGGGAAACGGTGAAACAAAATGATAGAAAAAATAAGGCAGGGAGTGGACTGTGACGGGTGCAATGTTTGAGGTCGAACCAACGCCAGTAGAAGTTTTCTGAATGGGAACCTCTGTCGTGAGGTCTCAAGGTCTATGTGTCGTTGATACTCACATGGGTCTCTGATCCATGAAGAAAGTCATTGAGAGCTTCTGGGTCACTGTAACAGAAAAGGGGGCAGGTGGGGGGGGTCATGTTAGGAAGGTCACCCCAGGACACCAGCAACATTCAGCATGCTAGGATATGAGGGGGAGAACCCATGAACATCTTACCAAATTACATCTAGCAGGCACCTTCCGTCTTCATCATCCATGTCAACTGCAACAGAAAAACACCAATCTCCATAACCGTTTCGTAAACCGTCTCCACAGCCTTGTGCATTATTAAATAACTACATGTCCCCCCTGCAAGGCAATTAGAGAGGCAACACTCTCAACACTCTCGACGTGAAGGAGGGCTTCACGTCGGCCCAACTGTCGGCACTGTAAACACAACAGATATTATGAATTTATTCCACACGTTTGTTTTTCCTCTACTCTAGCTCTGACAGATTACCCGATTTTGTGCAACATCATAATTTCTGGCAAAAACTGTAAACATTGATGAACACTGTAGATTGTAAGTCTTGATTTAACAATCCCTACTGTGGCTCTGTTTCCTTGAGGAGTATAGGACGCCCAGTATAACCCCGGACATAGACGGATGATATATCTAGGTAACACAACCCCGATATATCGCCTAAAGGAAGAATCAACATGAATTGCGTAACTCTACTGCTTTTATTCTTGTGATTTGTTATCTGGGGAAAAAACAGCGAGTATATGTTATTTTGTAGCCAATTTAATAAACAACACCTAAAGAACAAGAGTGGGACAACATTTGACTGTGGTATCAAGAGTCGTGGAGTAGTGGAAGACCTCCTTAAACACACCTGTAAAAAACCGACAACGGACAACTAAAAACTAGTAACTCAGTCTGATTCTGTTTCCTTCACCCTTTCCTGTGACCTGGGAACCAGCAATGCCAGGAAACTACTATCCAACCAGTGGACCGTCATTCATCTGGACGAGAGTGACATCAGGTACTGGTCTGAACGATGTGTTTAAAGCCAGCATTGGCAGCTTGGGACGGGCTCTGAGGTTGTGTTTGAGAGATAAGATCACTAGAAGCAAGAAGCATGGAGGGAACACAGTCTGGAAGGAATGGATAGAACTGGAATACCAGTGAGAGAAGGGGTAGCCAAATTAACAGTGGCAGTAGGCTTACAGAACCTGTTGGTGTGGACGATTAGCTGTCAATTAAACAGATCTTCCTTGTTATTATGGCAGATAGCCGTACATTATTAATATTAATAAATGCTCCACATTTTGAGGCATGATACTAGTATGATATATTTTCTAAGAGCTAAAAGGTAGGTTTATTTTTCTGTCAAAAATTGTTTCATACTTAAATATTCACTACAGCCATTATATGTCCTGAGATGTTTTAGCCTTTTTCTCCCAGATTAAATTTCTTCAGAGAGAACGGATCCCTAGGTTTGTCGGGTAGTCGTGGTTGAAGGTTTTATCCATCCATTTTCTTTCCTACTTCTCCCACAAAATTGTATTCTTCATAAAATCTTTTTTTATTATCTTTTAAAATTATTAGGCATGATCAATCAGGTAGGTCCAAATTATTGTTATTATACTGTTGAAATATTATTGACCTAACAAAAACACTCAAATCTGCCTTTAAGACCCAGAAAGACGGCATCAACATATTAGAATAAATATGTCACAATTATATGGACTCATTGCAAAACTTTTCACTCTGATCTTAATATTTTCTTTCGAGGACCCATGCAATATCAAACACCACCTCCAATAACAATAAATCATAACAGTTTCACAAAACAATTTTTCAAAATATACCTTGTATCATCCTGCTGAAAACCGGGGAACAGTATAATAGAACTGCTATTGACATTAACCAATCTCATCAAATTAATGACAAAGCCCATCAACGCAATCATACTATTTGGACTCCTAAAGCAGTATGTGGTCTGTTGGTCTATTTCGTATGAACAATACAATTAAGAATTAAGGACTTTTCTCCACTATAGAGTTGCAATCTGTCTTACATCATACAAGAGTTTTGCAGTTCCTCAAATAAAAAAATCCACAACCATAAGTCTCAGAACACAACGTTCTTCCGACTATTTGACAAAACGCATATAATAACGTACAGATGCATCGTTTGTCGTTGTCTAATGTTATTGACAGATCCAGGTACCAATAAGCCACCGAGCTACGCCTGCTACACAACAAGAACCAGCGGTGGCTTTGGAGACAACAAGCTGAAAACGCGCGGTTTTCATCTGCTCTGACAAGGGGTTTTAAATCTAGCGCTCACAGAAACACACTACAGAGTCAATAATAGTATGTAGCCGTTATCCAGGAGACAGAAAAGGGGTGTATTTTGTGAGGTGTATGATAAGCACTGTGAGGGAAACATATACCCAGTTGCCGCTCTAAAAGGACATCATCGTAGCCATTATCAGAGAACAAGCAGTGCGCAGGATATGAATGGACACTGCACACAGCTTGCTACGGGCTAGCTGTTTCCAAACAGCTCTGCATGCATTTATTTTACACTCCCTTGCAGTTCGTTACGTACACGTATTTGAAATGTACAAAGGCCGCTTTCAATTAGTAAAATGAAACATACATTTATTGCAAGCTGGGTCGTCTAGTTGGTATTTTGTTAGCTATGTGGTTAGCTGAGCTAAGCTAGCCAGCTATCAACAATATTCAGACGTACGGCGGCTAATACCTTTGACATTCAAAACAACCCACGGTATGGCACCATCCAAACCATTTTATAGCCCAGAAAATACTTAATTGGACGAACAACGGGTTGTCGTTTGCTTGGAAAGTGCAAAACAAATAGGAAGCGTTCTTATAAGGGCTATCCTTGCAGGCAAAATATGAGTAAATGTTGGGAATAGTCTTGGATCAGAGAGGAGCTATGCTTGGGAATATCGGGGGGAAATTAACACATTTCCCCGACCACGTAGGACCGTGGCATCTCGGGCGCGGCTGTAGTGGGGTTTGAGTCCCCGTTGCAATACGCAGATGTTGCAGTTTAATCGCAGTTATTCAGATTAATAGATAAATCGGTACGTTGTACCAAACTCACCCGAGACGGTAGAGGTGCAGGCAGCGCGGGGTCTCCGGGTCTGCCTCGCACGGGCCCAGGACCCGGCTACAGGGCGGAAGCAGGATGCCCTGGCACTCGCCTGATCATAATCCCTCCTGTGTTGTTCATGTTCAACAGTGGAAACGAATGACTTACAGACACTAGCCGTGGGGTGATTTTACGTTTTTGGTAGTTCATCCATCTTAAGAAAACTTTAAAAGTGAGTTGCAAAAAGAAGAATGATTTGGTGCTACTCGAGCATGTTGTGATCTTGTGAACCCATTGAGTCGTTCACTACGAACGAATTGCTAGTGAGCAAGCTAACGCTGTCTTGTTAGCCTCGAATAGTACCGTACAATTCAACATTAGTAACGTACCAATGATCCTGTATATATTACGTTTTTACTGGGACGTTCAACAAATTATGTGGTTACATCTGTTTCAGTGGTTTTAGTGGTGTTTTTATTATTTTTATTATCCCAATAGTCTCCGTATGCTTTGTGTAGGAATATGTATTTATTGTAATCGGTATGCACTCTTGATTGACATTTTCGTGGATATATGTATATTTTATTTTATTTACATGTATCCATTTTTATTTTATTTTTTATTGCATTAGATTGTGTTATCTTGTAACAGAACCAAGTCTAATCAATAAGGTAATCAATGATTGTTTCCATCTTATCCCAGGAGTTGAACCATGTCGGGGGTTCCAGCAGTGCAGGTGAGCATCGAGTCGTCCTGTGAAAAGCAGGTGCAGGAGGTGGCCCTCGATGGAACGGAGACGTACGTACCCCCGCTGTCCATGTCCCAGAACCTCGCTAAGCTTGCGGAGAGGATCGACTTCGGTCAGGGTTCTGACTCGGAGGGGGACGAGACGACAGGGGAGCCCCGAGACCGTGATTGGTTGAAGCAGGAGCCGGAGGAGGAGGAGGGTAAGGGATTATCTCCTGGAGATGGACAACATAAAGATAACATCAGGATTAAAGTGGTCTGTATTCATCCCTTCCAAGAGCCAAACAAATAAAATAATATATATATACTATTAACCTGGCAAGGTTTCTTGTAGATATGCTGGGAAAGCTTAACTGTACCCTTTATAGAAGTTACAGGTTCACAAACAACCTGCTCACAACCTTTCTTTCCACTATCCATAGGCATCCAGCCCAGAAGGTCCCATGTTACTGACCTCTCTTCCTCCTCATACTCCTGCAGGCACGGTGAAGTTCCAGCCCTCCCTGTGGCCCTGGGACTCAGTGCGTAACAACCTGCGTAGCGCACTGACGGAGATGTGCGTGCTCTATGACGTCCTCAGTGTCGTCAAGGTGAAGAGGTACATGGCCTTGGACCCCGTCTCTCAGGATCCCTCTGCTGGCAAAGTACTTCTGACTTTTTACATTTACTAAGCAGACGTTTTAATACAAAGTATATGCAAAGTGCTCCATGACCTAGTATCTTAAAGACAAAACACCTGGAGAGAGTAGCCTTAGGAATCAGAACACATGGTTAGTAGGTGGTTAGTAGTCTTTTTATTCCTTTTTAAATTGGTGGGAAGAGTTTGCACAATAGTTACATCAATTCAATTTTATTTGTTTAGCCCTTAAACACAGTGAGAGTCTCAAAGGGCTTAACAGGCCATATATTTATGACACCCCCCTAGCTCTAGCCCCCCAGAGGGCAAGAAAAAAAAATGTAATTAGCAAGGAAGAAATCTTGAGAAGGAACGCAGAGTTGGGGAGTGCAATGGGTGCCATCATTGACATACATAGTAATACAAGCAAACAATTTAAATAATTTAGTTTAGAAATATAAATGGTGTCTATGGTGATAGGGTGCTGGCCGGTTAACCTTCAGGGGAGTCCAGGCATCCAGTCACAGTCAGAGTTCATACGTTTTTTCTGAAAGCGCCAATTGTTTTAAACCACCACGGCCTTAAGTTCTAACGGGGTTCCTGTGATGTTCCCCAGAGCCCTCAGGTGTTCCAGCTGATGAGTAAGAAGAAGTCTCTGGCCACCGCCGCCCAGCTGCTGCTCAAGGGAGCCGAGAAGCTCAACAAGTCCGTTGCGGAGAACCTGGAGAACCGGCGGCAGAGGGACTTCAACTCGGAGCTGCTGAGACTCCGCTCGCAGTGGAAGCTCCGCAAAGTCGGGGACAAGATCCTGGGAGACCTCAGCTACAGGAGTGCAGGTGAACCCCCAGCCCCGTGTCACGTAGCCAGATACAACTATTGCTGTTCGAGGGGAAGGATAGTAGTGGTGGTTAGGGTGTTTCGGCTTCCAAAAGTCCTTGGTTCGATCCCCAATGTCCACAGCCCCATCCTTTCACATTACATCCATTTAGCAGACGCTTTTGTCCAACGCGATTAACCGTAAGCATTCAAAAATTAAGTAGGTGCTATGATGTATAAACAAGAGATAGAGACAGAGAAACAGAGAGAGAAAAAAATCGAGAGAGAATTGTTCTAGTGCTACGATATAGAAACAAGGTAACTAAGAAGTATTAGTAGTTGTTGACTTGTATAACACATGTTGTACACACACATGTAGTACAAAAGTTTGGCATGGGTACTTTGTTTGGTACCAGACTAAAGTTCTGTTTTCTGAAACAGCTGTGTGTGTGTGTGTGTGTGTGTGTGTGTGTGTGTGTGTGTGTGTGTGTGTGTGTGTGTGTGTGTGTGTGTGTGTGTGTGTGTGTGTGTGTGTGTGCGTGTGCTTGTGTGTGTGCGTGTGCTTGTGTGTTCTGGTCAATGCAGGGTCCTTGTTCCCTCACCAGGGGACCTTCGAGGTGATCAAGAACACCGACATCGACCTGGACAAGAAGCTCCCGGAGGACTACTGCCCCCTGGATGTCCAGATCCCCAGCGACCTGGAGGGCTCTGCCTACCTCAAGGTGAGTAAAGGAGAACATGGATCTAAAGAAATCTATATGAAGACATATATATTTAGACATGTTATTTTTTTGTTTAATTATATTTGTTTACAATAATTAGAATAAATCATATTTAACTATATTTGTCTAATTATAAGAAATGACACATAACTTTACCATTGCCTTAGATGCTCCCAAATCCAAATCGAATCTCTCACATTCTCTTGTTGTTGTTGTTGTGTTCTTAGGTGTCCATCCAGAAACAAGCACCAGACATAGGCGACCTGGGCACCGTCAACCTCTTCAGGAGGCAGCCGAAAACCAAAGCAGGTGAGCTCCAGTTCTCATCATATCTCTGGTGTTAAGGGGTCCCTATGTTAACACCAGGTGTGATGTTGATTAACCTTTATAAGCCATCAACTCTACCAGTGCATTGACGTAAGTCAACCTAATATCCTTCCCAGTCGACACTCACACTTCGAACATAACTGACGCAACAAATGTCACAACTTAAAGGTTTAAATATATATATTTTTTTAAAGTAGTACTATAGTCTAGTTTGTGTGTTCCCTCTGCAAATGCAGTGCTCTCGCCCACTAGAAGTTGAGGAAAATCCTTGAAACGATGAGGTTTTCATCCAACAAAGTCTCCATCAAGTCACCAGACATGCAAAACGTAGCTATAGAGGCGACGTGGGGTTGAGCATTAGCTTCTGTTAACATTTCGTTTTTCTTCTACCCTTCCTGTGTCCTACCAGGAACGCAGCCCTGGCACGTGAAGCTGGAAGCAGCTCAGAACGTTCTGCTCTGCAAGGAGATCTTTGCCCAGCTGTCCCGTGAGGCGGTCCAGATCAAGTCCCAGATCCCCCACATCGTGGTGAAGAACCAGATCATCTCACAGCCCTTCCCAGGTCTGCACAGAGAAACCCCTGACATCACAACCAGGAAACCAAGCACTCATGACATATCACTGATGCTTTAAGAAAAAAGAGGACAATTCAAAAGCAATGCAAAACCATTGAAGTGGTGCCAGATACCAATAACCTGTCGATCCAAAAGTTAGTGTTTATGATTTTCTGAAGTCAGTGCATGTCATTCGGCATGTGATGCAAAACATATCCATAACCATTTACATTTTCATTTCATGTACTTGGGATGGTGATTGTGTGTTCATGTTTATCGCTCTGTCTCTCCCTCCCTGCAGGTCTGCAGCTCTCCATATCTCTGTGCCATTCGACAGGAGAGAAAAAGCCCCAGAAGGGGTCACCAGAGAGACCCAGACCGGACGACCACCTCTATGTCCTGGAACACAACCTGCATCAGCTCATGAGAGAGGTACACTTCTAGACCCCCCTGTCCTCTTCTACTGTACTTCAATGCGCTGGCTGAGGCCAAAATACACCAACAATGCATTTTGGCCTTCCATCCATACTGAAACAATTTTCTTCCACTGAACTGAGACTTTCGATGCTGCTCTCAATCTAAAAGTCTAATCAATCTGAATTGAGGTGTTTCTTTTCCCCCGTAGCTGTGACATTTGGAAAATTGTTGGCAACTTACATCATTCATACTCATTTCATGGCAGACACAAACACCGCACCCAGAGAAGGGCTGATCTGATCGATGAATGACTTCCTGTTTCCTGTGTCTCTACCAGTTCCATAAGCAGCGACTAAGCTCTGTGGTGATGCCCCATCCCGCCAGTGCCCCCTTTGGTCATAAACGCATGCGCCTGGCGGGACCCCAGGCCTACGACAAGGCCGAGATCTCCAGCCTCCAGCAGACCCAGGGGCTCCTCGAGAAGATCATCAAACAGGCCAAGCACATCTTCCTCCGTAGCAGGTACCATAGCTAACCAGAGGTAGCTAACACAAGGACATCTTCCTACAAGCAGACTCGGGGTTAAGCTAACATTACTTGGAATTAACCACCGTAGGACGGCTCGGACCATCGACAGCCTTGCCAGCCACATCGAGGACCCCCAGATCCAGGCCCACTGGTCCAACATCAACGACGTGTACGAGTCCAGTGTCAAGGTGCTCATCACTTCCCAGGGCTACGAGCAGATCTGCAAGTAAGAGGAGTCCGACCCCACCAATCTCACCGTGATCCAAACATTCTTTCAGGAAGACTACAGTCGGACCCAGCTAATCACACCCAGATTCTAACACTCTCAGACAGACTAGTCAGACCCAGCTAAACGCAACCAGATCCCAATGCTCTCCCACAAAGACTTCAATCCGACACAGCTTGTCACACCCAGATTCCAACACACACGCTGTAGTATCGCAGTCGCACCCAGCTAATCAAAACCAGATCCCAATACTCTCTAGAGTCTAGAAAGTGTTGGGATCTGGTTGTTTTCTGTTGGTTCTGACTGCAGTCCTATAGAGTTTGGAGGCAGGCAGTCAGACCCAACTAAACACAACCAGAACCCTCTTGAGCTGGGGCCAATGTGGCAACATAAAATATCAAAACCATTGTAGATTTATTCACTGGTCAAAATATATTATAATATATTGTTTTATAAATTTAGTTATTTATAATATTAAAATGGCCAATTATTAACCCATTGTGCATTCACGCAGGTCCATCCAGCTTCAGCTGAACATCGGCGTGGAACAGATCCGAGTGGTCCACAGAGACGGCCGCGTGGTCACACTGTCGCACCAGGAACAGGAACTACAGGACTTCCTTCTATCACAGGTACTCCCACCTACAAAGTAAAAGCCTTGCTGGGCCGGGTTGTTGGGCATGTTGCACTCGGCTCAACTGGTTGTCCTCATAAGTGTTAAACAAGTGCAGAATGTGAGGGCCTTTACCTTGTACACCTGGCAGTCACAAAGTATAGTACTTTTAAATGTCAGCGTTTTTTTTTAATAACGTAGGTAACGGCGCCCCTCTGTGTCTGCAGTGTCGGATGTTACTATACCACAAATGCATATACTTGATACTTTTTTTTGGAGTAATATGTTAATAACGTGAGTAACAGTGCCCCCTTGTGTCTGTGCGGTGTAGATGTTACTACACTATAGTTGATGTCATAACAGCGCGAGTAACAGCGCCACCTGCGTGTGTGCAGATGTCGCAGCATCAGGTGCACGCCGTGCAGCAGCTGGCCAAGGTGATGGGCTGGCACGTGCTGAGCTTCAGTAACCACGTGGGTCTGGGCCCAGTGGAGAGCATCGGCAACGCCTCCGCCATCACAGTCGCCTCCGCCAACGGGGAGTACGCCATCTCGGGTGAGCTGGCATCACATGACCCTCTGATAGTAGATTACAAGTTCAGCCAAGTGTATTTGTATAGCCCTGATCACAGTCACAGTCTGAAAGGACTTCACAGGCCACATTGTATGCTACCCTCTAACTAGCCCCCTGAACACAAGGTAAAACTCCCTTAATTATCACAGAAGGAACCTTGAGAAGGAACGCAGAAAGAGAGATCCCTCCTTCCAGGGACATAATGGTAGCATAAACAGTAAAATGATATTTAAAAAGATATAGTTCCATGGTGCTTGAGAGGTGCTGGCTAGTGGGTAAGCTGGTATCCATCAGGTGGGTGGCCAGGCAATAAAATGTCATCATCATCATAAAAGTAGTTAAGTTAGTGTTCTCATACCCAACAAGCTCCGGTTGAAATGAGAAACACTACGGAGCCTATTTAGGCCTTGCGTTAACCGTATATTTTATCATTATCTTACAAGTTGCCCAAGGTTCCGGGGAAAAACTGGTCAAACCAGACCGTAAATAACCTAGGCACTTGTTCAGCCATGAGTTTGTAAACCAGCCACCACTTAACAGGATGCATGGTAATCAAGTGGTAGAAATACAAATTAGAATGTTGTCAAATGTACCTTTTTATCTGAGACCTTACCTGTCCCATGATGTAGCACAATAGTTCACTGCTCCTAAAAAGTACCACCAGTACCCCTACTAACCGCATCAAAATAAACATACTATATACTTGTACATTATGTAGCCATTAATTCATATCATGCTATTTACTTATTTTGACAATTTAGCAGACTACTCTAGAAGTCTAGAGGCATGCTGTTAAGGAGCAGGTAGGGGTTAGGGCATCTTACCACAGGTTGGACTGCAGACATTGGGAATCAAACCCAGTATCTTTCAGCTAACCACTACCCTACACTGCCATGCACATCGCAAGCGTATAGGTGCCACACCAGCACTATTTTGACTTTGCATCTGTGTGTGGGTGCTCTATATCTCTCTACCAGTGCGTAACGGACCAGAGAGCGGCTGTAAGGTCCTGGTCCAGTTCCCTCGCAGTCAGAACAAGGACCAGCCCAAGAGTGAGGTGGTCCAGGACGCCAAGTGGACCCACCTGAGGGGAGCCTACAAGGAGGTCCTCTGGAGCAAGATGGAGGGACGCAACTTTGTGTACAAGATGGAGCTTCTCATGGCCGCTCTCACGCCCTGCCCCTGAAGGTGGCCCCTAACCGACCCCACGTCTTTTTTATATATGTGTATATTGGAGAGAAAAAAACATTGTTTGTTATATCCCCAGATGTGTTAATTGGGGCACTGTAGAACCTAAAGCAGTTGTCTGTCAACTGCAGATGTTTCACTGTAGAACTTTTAATACAAATAAAGGTCATAACAGTGAATGCACTTTGCTCTGGGATGCCTCAGGCTGGTCTTGTTTGTTTTCACCTTTCACCATCACTGAGCTTTTCATACAATAAAACACTTACGTTATACTTCACATTAACGTTACACGTTTTCTTTGTCTCTACCTCGGGAACACTGCCATGTGTGGCATCAAGTGTAAAATTGCATTAAACATCTGATGAGATTGTTATCGGACCTAAATAGAAGCGATAAACAATCAGCAGCTTGAGATAAGATAAAGGAGCTCCATCTTTTGTCTATTACGTGAAGCACAACGGTTTCACAATATCGAAAATTAAGCCAAAACAATACACATTCTCTGAAAGTACAAAGTACAAATACAATGATTAAAAAAAGAAGGAGGGCAACGGTTGGTGAAAATAAATATGTAATTATTCCTCTGTGTCTCCGGTGAGTAATGTACATTCAATCTAGCAGCACCAATCTGGTGAATACAGAGCATGCAGTACACTAAGCTACAGCTCACAAAGGATTTCTCAGCAAACCGTTCAAACAACATCCACAATCCTGGCTAAAGCACTCTGATACTGAAGTCCCCTTATATCCAATAAATTAAACACGTTTGCCTTTGTTGTGTCCTTCAGGTTTTAAAAAGAGGTGCATCTGTCCATCATGTAGACCAGCTGAGTCTTGGCTGGGACCAATCAGAGCCCATGCTGTGCATAAGGCAGAGAGAGTCTCGCGATAATGAGTCCAGTCTGTGCAAGTGCACACACCAGCCATACATCTGGGAAAGGTAGTCTCTCTGAGCGGTCCGGAGACAGAGAGAGAGTTTCTAAACGGAGCAGGTGGGAGGTCCCACTGAGTCCACTGAGGCCTGTGTCCTGGAGCTGGGTCGTACCTGTGTCCATGGAGCAGTGGACGGGTCCGCCCATCCACCCGTCCAGAGCTCACCTCCGTGGCAGTGCCCCTCATGGTTCCTCTGAGACATCACACAGTATGACGTCTGTTACAGAGGCTGCAGCTCCGTCTCGTTACCTGTAGACGAGAGAGAGAGAGAGAGAGAGAGAGAGAGAGAGAGACGATTGGTCAGAATTTGGAAACTGAAGATGTTGTGAACCTGCAGAACTGAACTAGAATTAACCATTACCATTTAGTAATTTAGCATGTGCTTTCATCAAATACAACTTACGGTGAAATCACTTACATGAGACTAGCCCCTAGACTACCCTGGCCCTATTTTAACTCTTACACACAAAACGCTTCATCTACTTCAGAGCCGTCTTGTTCATAACAAATAGAACAAAATAGAGAGGTAACTTTAATGGGCGTAGCTAGTTCTGGCGGGGATCACAGCTGATGGGTCAAATGCATGTACACTGATAGGCAGTCAATTTAAGACCTTCCATCTCACAAACAGTCACAAACAGTCAGCACACCAACACTATGTTGGTATGCTGTATCTGTCATCTGTGTGTCATGCTTTAAATCCTACAGCAGGGAACCCCCTTAAAGAGAGGAACCATACCGCCAAACTAAAGTGTAAAACCATTTCATGAAATAAATGGTTGAATCTATGACATGAGAGATTTTTGCCATAAGTACTGTAAAAGCTTTATATTTAATGGGAGAAAATATAATAAAGCATTCCTTAACTAAGCAAATACCGCCGTGACTTAAAGCTAAACTACTTAATACTTGCCGATACTCCCAGGCTATACTTTACATGTCCTAAGCATGTAACACACAGCTGTCTGTGACCAGAACCCTGTACATGTTTGATGAGCCACACCTTGCGGTCATCAAACTTCAGAACAATCACCATTGATCACATCGATTACTGCACTGTTGAATATATCCAAACCCTCTATTTACTGTATATTGATATACAGTTAATGATACTTTTAACCTTTTTAATTTTACTTTTTTATTTAATAGTTTTTACTTTATTTTAAGATAAGATAAAACAGTACTTTATAGATCCTGGACAGAAAATGTAGGCGCCACAGAGGCCAAACAGGGCCGTATTAGAATGAAAAAAAGATACTGAAAGAAACTTGAAACTAGAAATGAAATACAATAAAAACCACAAAGAATATACAGAAAATGTGTCTATATACACATGTGTACATAAACATGTGCATATTAATTACAGTATAATCCTGTGTTATACAGTGCATTTGATCAATAAAATATTGACCCTGATTTTGTTCTGTTTTACCGTTCCTCTGTTCGCGGTGCCGTCTCCAGGCCTTAATCTTCTTGTAGGCCCGGTCCAGGAGCCACATGGACAGCATCAGCAGGCCCGCGAGGCAGACCAGCACCAGCGCCGAAACGGAGAGGTACTGCAGGTCCTCATAGATCACCTCTGGACACAGCAGACGGGCGGGCGGACAGAGGGGTTAAGGTCAGGGTGCCACAGGTAGTAATGACCCAGGAAAATGAACAAATAAAGGATTTGTTCTGTTTTGTTGTTGGATCACTCTCTAGTCATATGTGCATCAGACTCATCAATCGGATATAAGGAATATGGTTGGTGGACTATCAGTTACATAAAGGAATGATAATTACTGGTTCCAAGGAACAGCATGTATGTACATCTAGGTGGTATGAAGTATAAAATCAAACGTGAACATTTCTGTGGTAAAATTGGCCTTTACATTTTTTTTATAAATAGAACAGACCTTACCAAGCCCGGCTTTCGTTTTCAGCAAATGTGAGGGATAGTAGATATAATAAACAGACATCAAGGTAAGTCATACAGATAGGAAGTGATGTTTACTATCTACAACCAAGCAGTGAATCAAATAATAGTACTTATTAATAGAAATACGAGGATAGTAAGAATGGTATACCCCTCAGCATATACGAATTGCCTGCTCTTGCTGAGTATGATGATGGATTGAGTGTGACGTTACCCTGTCCACTGTCCCAGGAGCGCTCGCCCTAAGCACTATCTAGTCTAGCATGATTTTGTGCAGTTAAATGCCTTTACGTCGGCCCTTCTAGAGAAGGCGCTGTTGACCAAGCTTCACAGAGCTTATAGCGCCCACCCAGAGTAAATATGCGTCACAAGACACACCTTACACTGTACATTCAAATGTGGTTCAACCCGGCACACAGTAACTGCAAGGCCTCCTCGGATTCAAATGTATTCAAATGTATTCAAATTCAAGAAACACACACACACACCCGACAACAACAACAACCACAAGAGTTGAGTTGACATTTAGTAAGTTTACTAAGAGTAGCTAATGTAAATGTACTAACAGTACTAAAGTGTGGAGTGACTCACTCCTAAGTAGGAGTGTCCACCACCTTACACACATACTCCCACACACTTTTGAACAGCATCATCACTGTTTCTCACACACACACACACACAGACACACACACACACACAAACACACTGTAAAGCCCACGTGAATAGCCTTTTGGGTTAGAGGGGTGCTATACCATAACTACACTTGCTCCTTGCACCCTCTGCTCTACATCTCCTACCCGCCACCACCACCACCCCCGACACCACCACCGTACCGTTCACTTTGAGCACGAAGCCGCTGTCCTTGCTGCTGCCCGAGTCCTCTGTGACGGTGAGCACGTAGAAGCCAGCGT
>OMKX01054453.1:8934-19809 GCA_900302425.1 Brosme brosme
AGAGAGCAACCTTTGGAGATGAAGCTCAAAAAGATCTTAGACAATGTTGCCATCTGCTGTTATTATTTTGTAATAGTCAAGTTCAACGATATCCCTATCAGCTTTTCGGTTTTTTATTTTGGAAGGTCTTACGAATGAATCATTTGATAATTATTATCAAATTATAAATTATTTTATGTTATTATTATTGAATAACAAGTCATTCATAATTATTATGCTTTAAAATATATATATTATTATCTTATTTGAAATGACACATGTAAACAAACGCTTACATCCCAATATCAAATCATGATATATTTTTGGTCAAAGTACAGTAACATTTGAATATTTCTTTTTTATAAACACACATTTCAAATTGTCAAATCATAGCCAGCAGGTATATTCACAAAAATAGAAAAGAAAACAAGATGAAAGTATTTGGTGATATATAAAATCTGCCATTCAAAATAGGCCTGATGGGTTGTTCTCACTGATGATGTAAGCAAGGAAATAAATGAAAACATACATAAAGGAATATAAAGAAATTAAGAAATGTGGAAAGATAGACTATACTGAATTCCTTTAAGGTTGTTAATTGTCTTTTCATTTAAAAATGAATAGTTTAATGTTAAATGTACGGTCTGTTAATTTAGAGTTCGAATTCAGTAAGAATTATACACAAATATGTATTTGAAATACTCCTGATGAAAATACTGTTTGGAGACAGAAAACAAGACGGAAAGAAATACTTTGTCACTACATTTTATTTTTGTTTAAATAAATTGTATGTTGCCATTAGTTAGAATTGAATTAAAACATATATATAATGACTTGGAGTATTATCAAACACTGTATATCTCTGTTTTCAAACAGTGCAGTATCGAAAGGAGTATTCTTACTATAATATAAAATTATTTTTTTAATTTACTTTTCTATCCATGCACTTATACATTACATTAAAATGTTTTTCTACATATTAGGCATCATACGATCATTCCTAAATCAACAAGAAGAGACCTTGCTAATTAATTATTGCAACATTTCTCCTGGGAGGTGCCAAATTAATGGATTTTCCAGACCACACCTGTTGAACTCCTTCTCCTAGCCACAGGCCCAGATGTCATCACTGTGTCGACGACACCTACCTGCCTTTGCATGCCCGGCCAGCCCCCTGGTTCCTGCCCTAGTCACATGGGTGAAAGGTTAATTAGCAGTTCTCAGATGATGAAATATTTCCTCAGTACAGTAACCATATCATGTGTTTTTGTTACACTTGACTGCAACAACATTAAGGCTTGTTTGAGCATCCACCATGTGCTGTAAGGGGTGTTTCCAGGCATGTAAACAAGTTCACAAACAAGCCGATCCCTTATCCTTATGGGAACGTCTCAATTTCATCACCCTTCTAATTTAATGTTTTCTACTAAAGTTAATGATGGAGATTGTTGTTGTATTTTAATTTCATATCCATAATGTAATTTATAAATTAGATATAATTTTGTTTGTTTTATTATACAACAAATTATTCTAGAATGATAACATTTAAATGATAGCCTGTGAACTTAAGTTGTGTCCAATGTTTTAAGAGTAAGCATTAAAATCATTGGAAATATATTATATGTAATATATTGGAAGTATATAGGGTGAGATGTACATTATTAATCCCAGACAGTTGACACAGCAGACAGTACAGGACAGTAAAATATCTTTATTTATTGAAATATGACACCAAAGACATGGTATTAGGTATAACATTTTTTTTTAAAAAGAGTCAAAGTCGGTAAAGTGTAAATCCATGAGTCCCACTGATAAAATTACATTCGGCAAATATTTTTCTTTGTTTCTGATTTGAATGGCAATTTATTTCATTATTTAAACTGTGAAAGAACCACATCATATTCTGTTCCATAGATACACATCCTAAACAACATAACATTATTCTCTGTGGTAACAAACAATTGTATTGGATTTTGGATGCTCCTGAGCCCATGCCATCTATTCAATGCAGAAAACACTCGCTTTCGTAATTGATCGTACTTTCAGTCTTTGCATATTGTTTCTCGTTAACCTAATGGAGTAAATGTGTGGACCATGCTTTTTTCTGCTGGCAAAAAAAGGTATACTTGCCAGCAGTGGGTACACTAGCCAATTCACCTTCTACAGCGTCACCTTTGACCCAAGCACCAAAAGGCCTCTTCTGGTACTCTGTCTGTGCAAGCCAGTAGGTGGCAGGCATGTACACCCTTTGGGCATGCTGTCTTCCATGAATCGCAAACAATTATTTTTCTAATGCTGTTCAAATGATCCATTTCGGATTAGTCTAATTGTATCTATTCAAACTATTTGAACAGCTTGAAAAAAACGTATTCGTTTTTTTGTGTGTCAAAAAAACATTTGTGTGTCAAAACTTGGATACAGAAAATATTATTTATATATGTCCACAACGTGGCTGGGTTGTGTCCACATGAGTAACGGAGCCCATTATCATATATATATAAAAAAGTAAAGCAATTCATAGACTTCCAAACCCAGCTAATCTATATAGAATACCGAGAGGAGTTTAACCTGTTGTGCTGCTTAGGTCTTCATAGTGTGAAATTTTCTCCACTCAGACTGGTTTATTCAAATAATATTAAACTTGAGAAAATATTTGTGGTGGTGAAGCTTTGCGGTCCCCATACACATTTTAGGTGGTGGACCACATTTGGCCAGTCTGAAGTCAGGGACATCTTTACTTTCGAATATATAATTTCTTAATTTGAACTTCAATTTCTTCAAATTGAACCTTATTTCCATGTACAGTTATTATTTGTTAACAATCCCCACCAAGGTTAGGTGTAATTTATTAATAAATAAATAAATAGATTGATTAATTATCAATAATCATGAATATTATTTCAAACGTTTTTGATAATTTTGACAGCCTTCAGTTTGTTTTAGACAGTAATTGTATCTATTGTCTTTGTTGGCTTCAGATTCAATTCACTGACTAAATACAGGGAAACCGCATTCTGCCAATAATGGTCCACAAGGACACCTGCCTTATTGACATAATTGTTCACTCTACGTGATCAGGTCATTTTCAGTGACATTGAAGCTAGCCCTCCTGAGAAAACAGGCCTAGGATTCTTTGCTCCCTAAAGCCCAGAGAGAAAGAATGTCGTAAATCACCCCAGTGGAGAACACATTAGGAGAACATGGAACGCTTCGGCCTCAGGCAGTAAAACATGCACTTATATGTTTAAAGATAATTTTCATATAGGTCTCTGTAGTTTATTGTTGTCTAGCCTGCAGGGGTGTTTATCTTAATGAGCCACTAATTCCATATTTAAGAGGCAAGATTAACCCCTAGACCATTCATGCCAATGCGATTGCAGGTGGCGTGAGATACCTGCTAGGGTTGGCCAAAAGTTTCTCGCTATTTACCGTATAGAATATTTTCTTCCATATGTCATTGGTCAATCTCATTCCGTAAAATCAGATTACTGAAAATTCTGAGATTACGTCCAGATTGGAAGAGTCACAAGATGCATTCAAAAGCCACTAAATGCATCCATATCAAATCACGATTCACACTTACTAAGCAAATACAAAAAACCAGCTAAGATTGTTTAGCCGACATTAGGTGTTGCCTATGCAGTGAGCAAAACAGGTATCTACTGCCTCGGCTCATCACTAAAGCATGAGTAAGGCCCATTCAGGCATAACACTATGTATTTTGACAGCAAACAACAGCTCCCATCTCTCTGTATTAAGATCCAATGTTCATTCCATTTTTGTTTTCGTAAAGTTGTCCCTGACACATTGTTTTGAAAACTGAGTGATTGTCTTTTTCCATCGATCATACCGCAAGGGAGATGGGACCTATTTTGTATAAGCGGTCATAGGGAAGCAAGTAGCACATATAAAGCCTCTCTCAACTGACCCTGAAGCGGGGTGAACACTCGTGCATCTCCTTATGTTGTAATATGACGTTTGAGGGGGCTTTGGGGAAAGATGTTTGACTAGGATATTACCGGATGAAGGCACTTTTTAAGAAAATTTAGGGGCTAGCTTTTTGTATATGTTTGTTCATTATTTGTGAGATTAAAATGATCTTCTAATGCTTTGAGCTTTTTTTCTATATCCAGAACTTGTTTTTTGTTCTTTTTTTAATCATGGTTGAGATTAAGCTCATTACTGAAAATATGGATGGAATGTCCAAACATCCATCATCCAATCTGGTATAGGAAGATCAGTCTCAACTGTATCTTTGCCTAACACAACTTTTGTTGTAGCTTGTATAGAGAATGGATTGCTTAAAAGTTACATTGATGAAGCCCAAGGCATCAGTTAAATCGCTAGACTTTTTGCATTTACATGTGCTGCTGTGGGGAATATTGTCAGTTGTTTTTAACCAGGTAGAAACCGAGGCCCAGCAATGTAAACTTATACCAGGGTCCATGTCTCTGCCTGTTCTGCAAAGAAACGGGGATATCACACTGGGTGGTCTATTTTCTCTTCATGACATGGTGGTGGAGCCTAATCACTTATTCACCACCATGCCACCACACCCAAGGTGCACCAGGTAAGATATTCAGGCTTAGAAGATAATTATTTGCAAACATAGAGCTGCCAGCAGGAACTCCAGCCTAAGGCACATGAACTCAAGATATCTATTTTTCGTGTCAAGTATTTGTTACCTGCATGTTTTATTCTGTATCATTTATTACCTATTTGTGAAACAAATCATAACTGCCGTGACATTGGAATACCTTACCATCTATTATTTCCTCCAGGTTTAACTTCCGTACATTTCGCTGGATGCAGACTATGATATTTGCTATTGAAGAGATCAACAGGGAGGGAAAACTCCTTCCAAATGTCACACTGGGCTATAAGATTTATGATTCATGCAGCACACCCTACCAGGCCTTGAAGGCTGCCATGGAGCTGATGGGAACCAAGCAAGGTTCAGAGGTAGAGATGGTGGATAACCACATGTGTCATGGGACTGTTCCAGTGGTGATTGGAGATGGAGGTTCCACACAGTCTCTAGTTGTGGCTCGTTTCCTTGGAGCGTTCCATGTGCCTCAGGTCAGACATCCAATGCCCACTGCCCATTCACCTGAAACCATCTGCTCTTTGGATGTAACCTTTTGAAAACACAAATGAAAGGGATGTAATGTCTAATAGTTTTTACCTTTTCATCCGCTCAGGTGAGCTATTTCTCTAGCTGTGCTTGTCTCAGTAACAAAATGGAGTATCCTTCCTTCTTAAGGACCATGCCTAGTGACCTCTTCCAGGTTAGAGCATCAATGTACTATCATAGAAAATAAATAAAGAGCTGTATTCCAGCATTTTTACCTTAAACTATTGTCTTGCACTGATGTCTTGTTTACTACTCGCTGCTGTGTTTCAAGGTTGATGCCCTAGTGCAGCTGGTCAGACATTTTGACTGGACGTGGGTAGGAGTAATAGCAGGTGACGATGCATATGGTCGAGGTGGTGCAACGAACTTTGCTAATGAGGTAGGTGCATTAAATTTATCTTAAAATATTATATTTTCTGAAAATTGAATTGACCCATTGCTTTTACAGGTTCAGAAATGTGGCGTATGTGTGGCCCTCCATGAGATAATCCCTAAGAAGCATGGAAGAGAAGCAATGGCCGCTATTGTTTCCAGGATTCGATCCTCAGGGGCTTCGGTGGTTCTGGTATTTGCAGTGGAACAAGACGCTGCAGCACTATTTGATGAAGCACTCAGGCATGAAGCTATGTTTTTACAACCATGTTGTCTTCAGCAATCACCTTTTCACGTCCGTTTCTGATTAACATGATCTTTGTTTTGCATTGTATTGACAAGCTCAACGTTAAATGTGTCGTATTTTCTGTTATTAGGCAGGGACTGTCAGGGATACAGTGGCTGGCGAGTGAGGCATGGAGCACAGCCTCCGTCCTCTCCACCCCTACGAAGTACCAACATATCCTTCAGGGCACGATAGGTTTGGCTATACGTAGAGCACACATACCTGGCCTGCAGGACTTTCTACTTCGTCTACACCCCTCAAACTCAGATGCCTCCGAGAATCCCTTTCTGATCCCTTTCTGGGAAGAGGTCTTTGGGTGTCTTTTAGGTGAAAGGACTGACGATTTAATGGAAAAAGAAAATTATAAACCTCTGTGTTCTGGTTCAGAGGACCTGAAAAGTATAAAGAACATCTACTCGGACGTTTCCCAGCTAAGGATTTCTTACAATGTCTACAAGGCTGTTTACGCAATTGTACATGCGATTAAAGCCATGAAGAGCTGTAATGATGGGGCTGGGCCATTTTCACTGCAAGCTTGTCCAGAGGCAACCAATATACAGCCATGGCAGGTGATTTACAGATTCTGGCTGCACATCTAGAATGTATTAATTCTAGATGACCATTTTGATATTTAGAAAGACAAATAAACTTGATTTCTCCCCTACTCCCCTCCCCTCTCCATAGCTTCTCCACTACCTAAAAGAGGTGATATACACTAATCAGTTTGGTGATGAGACCGTGTTTGACCAAAATGGAGACCCAGTAGCTATGTATGATCTGGTCAATTGGCAAATGGGATTAAATGGAGAGATGCAATTTATAAACATTGGAATGTTTGATGGGACAGCAACAGCTGGCCATAAAAAACTCCTGCTGCAAGAAAATAACATTCTATGGAATGACAACGAGACAATGGTAAGGAGTGTTTGTGTTGTAATATGAGTGACGTGGCTGTGGGTGTTTGTATGTTGAACACTGGAGTGTTTCTTTCCATTATCCCCAAGGTTCCCCAGTCAGTATGCAGCAGCCCCTGTCCCTCAGGCACCAGAAAGGCCATCCGACCAAACTTTCCTATATGCTGCCATGACTGTGTGGTCTGTAGAGCTGGGGAGATTAGCAATCAGACCAGTAAGTCTCTATTTATAAATGAGTATTAACAGTGTGATTCCTGAAACATGAAACGCATTCGCCATAGAAGATAAAGCTGTCTCAACCTTTTTATCAGATTCCATAGAGTGTGTGCGCTGCTTGCCGCTGTTTTGGTCCAATGTTGAGAGAACAGCCTGCTTTCCCAAAGAAGTGGACTTCCTGTCCTTCAGCGACACCATGGGCAAAACACTGACAACTGTTGCTCTGCTTGGCTCCTTATGCACTTGTGGGGTCATTTTTATATTCTCTTGTCACATATCTTCTCCAATAGTTAGAGCTAACAACTCAGAGCTGAGCTTCCTGCTGCTCTTCTCCTTGACTTTTTGTTTCCTGTGTTCTCTGACCTTCATCGGTCGTCCCTCAGACTGGTCCTGTATGCTTCGCCACACAGCTTTTGGGATCACCTTTGTCCTCTGTATCTCTTGTGTTCTGGGGAAAACTATAGTGGTGCTGATGGCCTTTAAGGCTAAACTTCCAGGCAGCAATGTTATGAAATGGTTCGGTCCAGTGCAGCAAAGAGTCATCATTACGCTTTCCACCTTGGTCCAGGTGAGGATTATGTGTAATGTCTACCTGTGCTGTTATGAGATGTTTGATGAAAACAGAAATTTCATTGTAATGTGTTTGAATAACAAATATTTCTCTCCATACAGGTAATAATCTGTACGATATGGTTGACCGTGGCTCCTCCTACCCCACAAAAACTGATGCCAAGAGAGAGTGCTATCGTTATACTCTTATGTGACGAGGGTTCATCTCTAGGATTTGCCCTGGTCCTCGGTTATATTGGCCTGCTGGCCTGCCTCTGCCTGTTCTTGGCCTTCCTAGCAAGAAAGTTACCAGACAATTTCAATGAGGCCAAGTTCATCACCTTCAGCATGCTGATCTTCTGTGCTGTCTGGGTGGCCTTTGTCCCAGCCTACATCAGCTCTCCAGGGAAGTACACTGTGGCTGTGGAGATCTTTGCCATCCTGGCTTCTAGTTATGGTCTGTTAGCCTGTATTTTTGCTCCAAAATGTTACTTAATCTTGCTCAGACCCGAGAAGAACTCTCGGAAACATCTAATGTCAAAGACTAATGTGCATTAACAATGTCGATTTTCCTGCTTTTTGTGCTGTTAAATCGAATGCAATGTATAATATTCTTCCTGCTACAGATGCAATAGGTTTGTTTTAAAATACGGTCTTATAACATATGCAATCATTCTTGTCTATAAGGTATTCACAGCCTATCTGTGGATACCTATAGTTATTGTAATTATTAGTATTATTAATATTCCGGTTAATGCCTATAGCTCAGACCCTGTTTAAATGTATTATTATTTTTTGTCTACGACATATGTATTCTCGGTAAGCAGGTCTCAAAAAATGTTGGTACCATTTGTCCAACAGGGGGCGCTGTATGAGTTGGTCCGTGGGCGCTGCACTGTGGCTGCTAGTGATGGTTAAATGCCCCTAGTGCTGTCCCTGCTAGTGATGCAGAGATCTCATTTTGTAGTATAGTACTTGTACGTATGATAAATAAATAAAGACTCTTCTCTCTGGTATTATGACTCGTTCTTTACAATAACAAACTATAGTTACGAAAAACAATAGTGCCCCAGGAGTTCAACAAATACTTATTCTTTATTATTGACAGCTTTGATGGCATTGGTGCATTACACCCAGTCCACAGCTATGTTATCAAGGTTAGTCTCATTTAGGAATAGAGAAGACAATCAATGGTATACTTAATACATTAATACATGTGACTAAAGCTGTAACATATTATTGTCGCACCTGCTCAAAATTCCAGTAGATGGCGTCCAAACCCCATTGGCTACACCCACTGATAGTTTTTCAATGGACATACCCTTTTGCAGAATTGAAAGGCCCATTTTAAAATCTGTGCGGAGCCACCAATATATTGTGTTTTTTCTTGATTATGACATTGGGTATGTCAAGGCCGTTTACACACCTAACATGAAAAGAAAGGGGATTTTTACAAATGTTTTGAGATGTTGATACCCAGGGAAACAGTGAACAGTGACAACAATGAAAAACCTTTGCCGAAATGACAAACAAGTCAAATCCTCTGTACACTTTGGTCTATCAGCACACAGGAGTCCATGCTTAGGAAAGTAGTTACTGAAGACAGCTGGTACTGGGATCAGATTCTTCCCCATCTTCTGTTTTTCAGTCAGAGAGGTTACCCAAGCATCCAGTTTTATTTTTTTTAAACCTATATTTACCTCAAAAATAAACATTACAAACAAATACATTCAGGGGTGGCCCAGGAGCGGGACAGACAAACGATAACAGACACATGATATTTTTTCAATGCGTATGATAGCGTTTACCAATAATGGAAATAATTGTGTAGTAAAAACTGTAGGGCAATAGTCTGATATAGTGTTCGTATTGCCAGTCGAATACCTATATTTTGATTGATAAGATTAAATTCTATCAACTGACAGATTTAGTAGGGGTGGCACTCGGGTTGGCCAATCAAATAAGTCCCTCCCCCTGGACCCGCCCATGGCAGAAGGCCCTCCCCCTGGACATCACTCAGGTTGTTAATGGGAGGAGCAAACTAGCACCAAACACAGCCTGACTGAGCATGTGAAACAGATTCAAGGTTGCAGGATGAGTACCCTCGAGGTAGCAGATAGCCGGGATGGCCAGCCTCAAGAGTTCTAGCCCTTCTAGAAAGGGCCATATAAGTTGGCCAAAATAGTGGCACTCTCAATGACGAAATACGCCAGCCCGCTCAGTTTCAAGCTAATTTCCCATGATAATTTGCTTAAGAGGTGAAATGCTATAGTGCCATCCAAGATAACTGCAGCAACTGGTGTCTGACATGAATTCTAACCCTAATACAGACATGAAGTCCTGACCCACACCTACGCTCATCTGAACGCAACCCTTACCCTACGACTGAAGACCTCGCTTCCACTACAGAAAAGAATTGGCCGCTAAAGTTAAAAAAGCTAAAGCTATAGTTTGGTATAATCGCCAAATCCTGTAATGACTATGGCCTACTCATCCTTTCTCCAAAATCAGACAATATAGAAGAGATCTGTCAAATAAATGTCTTGATTCAATGGGAAAAGCCTAATATTAGCACCATTAATCAAGGGTTGAGGCTTTATAGGCCGACCCTGTGGGCCACCATCTTCTTCAGTGTCAGTCAAATTCCCAAATTTAAAGTGTGTGCAATCAATATGGATTATTGCTTTTTATGACTATATCTCCATATTATTGATAATAATATCATCATTACTTAATAACATTATAATAACATATTATAAGAACAATATGACTAATAGTAGTCATGGTATTCATTAACTGATAAAGTATTTATCAGTATTTATTATAAAATATTCGATTGATTGATGGATTTGTTTTGTTTCATTTAAGTCCTTCGAATTCTGCACACATTTAACATATTTAAACTATATTTCCTTAAACATAGTGTTGAGTGTGTGTGTGGAGGATGGCTGATTTAAGCGGCCTCACCTGGGGCCTCTATGAATAGTCAAATCTCCTAACCTTTATGCCTCCTTTACTTCACCTTTGTGGAAAACGTCATCGGGTCAAGGAGAGATGAAAAGGTGCTTCCTTTCGAACATAGGAAAAGACAGCACTGTTTAAAATGAATTCGAATCCACTTTTCCTAACCGACGTCGTTGCGCAACGGCGAGTATTGCTGACGTAAGTCTCTAGCGTGAAACTACTATTTCCCGAAGATGGACTACAACAAGCGCTCTTTCGATCCATGCGTTCTTCGCGTAGAGTTGGTAAACTTCGTCGGTGGCATATTGCTTTAAATATTGCCGCCGTAAAGGATTATGGGATACCACTATCTCCTTTCCTTTCGTAAAGGTTGCTCAGGAGTAACCTATGCTAAAGGAGGGTTAAAGGAAGCATCGAGGCTCCTTTCCTAAGCATTTTTAGAATTCGAAGCACCTTTCCTC
>OMKX01054457.1:0-11444 GCA_900302425.1 Brosme brosme
AAAACTGTCAGCCACTTCCGGCTGCAATGTCATACGTAATTGCATGTAAGCTCTAAGCTACTCTTGTTTTCAGGGCACACTGCAGGCTCACCTGTTTATAACCATTAAAGAAGGTGGTTTAAGCTCTGTGACATTTTGAAATGTGCCCTCATATAACTTCCGCATTGGCTGTGCTCACGGAATCCTCCAGAGTGCAACAAAAAGAAAATGAACAGCTAAATATTTTACACACTATACTCTGCGCCCTTATCACTCCTGCACAGAGCGCAAACAAAATTGTATCCAAACTAATGTACAACCCTTTGAAACTACAGGATGGGAAACTGGGAGATGTGAGATTAGGAGGTGAAATCTCAGCCTTGAACAAACAACTGCTTCCAATATCCCCTGGGCTCTTCTGACACTAATGTGTGTACGTAATTAAAAATACATGACATTTCTTCCTCCACAATTGGATGCTGCCAGTCGACAGAGTGCTGTGACCACATCCACTTTCATGTTCTTCACATGGAAATATTCAGTTCTCAGTTCTACCCAAATAGACACGATCCTAAGATGAAGTGTAGAAGTGCATTGTCAAAATGCCCACATATTACATTAATGTATGTTGCTTGATGTTTACATATGTAGCTCACCATACAATACGTAAATATATTATGAGATATGTCAATTTGGGTCAACTGAACAAACACGTTTGTATCGCACAAAGGAAAGCCTGCGAAGAAGTTAAATGGATGGAGGCAAAAAATAATAATTAGAGATTGAGTTACGGCAGGCTAGAGCAAATACATATGTGAACTCATACAGTGAGTGCTATTTCAATTTAATAGCAGCCGTGCCCCAGTGACTCGCTGGAGGAGGTGAAAGCGTTCCCCTCATAGATTTAGTTTATGCAGGTTGATTAAGCACCAACACACTCGGGAGTAATAAATAGTAGTAAAATATAAGCCTGGATAAGTTCCAGAGAGCGTTACTATCGCAGCCAGTCAGCTCATCATGGTGGCGCTGAATGCTCTCGCCCATTGAGCCATAAACGATTGCTGTGCTACATCATGTTGCCACTGCCATATACTTCTATTTACATGCACTAGGCTCACCCACTGCAATGAAACCCCATCGAGGCACAATACGTGAGATTTCTGGGCGAAAAAGATAGTGGGAAAGGGTGGGAAAAGGTTTCATACACGGACCGTATTTCAGGCTTGCAATTAAGTAAGCACTATAAATGTAAGTGGTGCCCCAGTTTCATCGAGGGTCTATACAAAGGGCAAAGTGCAGGGCCTTGGACAGCGCCTCTTTAGGGAAAGGCTCGGGTTAGGCCTTGTGTTGGTTAGACATGGAGCTAAAACAGCGGTTTCATCTGAAATCAATCACGAGAGTTTTAACGGGGAGTCTCCCTTGCTCCCAAGAATGAGGACGCAGCCATTGAAAGAAGACTGATGCCGTGCAGGAAGAAAAGTGTAACCTTAAAGGAGTTCTATTGCACAAATCCGACTTTTCCTTGCCCTTGTACGAATGCATTATTTGAGGAATAATGCAGACGGTGGAAAGCTGAAACTTGCCATGTCGTTCCTCAGTACCGCCATAAAGACGCTACTGAGAAAATGTGTATGATTCCAATTCAGCCAGTAGCGACGTAGTTTGTTATTCTCCTCAGCCAAGCACTTCCTGGTGCTGCATCTTGGAACATAAAAAACATGAATAAAAATACAATCCTCTATCTCTTGTTTCTATAGTGTGGCGCTTAAAAGCAGTTGCTTCGCTTATTTTATGAATTTTATTATTTAAATGATTCTCGCACTTTTTGGGGTATAGCGTCATTGTTGAATGCACTTATTGGGAGTCGCTTTGGACAAAAGCGTCAGCTAAATAAATGCAATGTAATGTCATGGTCTATAAAACGCTCCAGACCACTAGCGACGGTACTTTGCACAGCGTGTAGTAGCAATTCCGAGATGTTGGGGACAAAGCAGAAAGAGAAGCAGAAGAACAACCGCTTTGCAATTAAAAAAAATAGAAAAAGCAGAAATCGCTGTGCAATCTCCAGAAAAGACCAGACAACAAGGACAGAGTTGTTTGAAAAGAATGCCCATTGATAACAGCCTATTCCCAGGCGCGGATAAGTTCAGGGCTGGATATCACACTGCAGATGGTGGATTGGCACACGTTGCTTTGCTATATATTTCAGAATCGTTGTTTTGAATATGTTTTAATGATAAGAGTACTACAATAGGTCCCCTTTAACCAACTCACTCCTTTTCCTTTTATTGTTAATACGTATATATAAACAATGATATGATTTAAATTAATCAGTTTCCATTTCCCAATTAACCATGTAGGGTGTAACCCATCCTTACTTCACACACTAGAGTTACCACTACATATTAATACACAAAAAGGTGCAACTGCATCCAGGAGAAAAACCAAGCACCAGACCATTATACTCTCACATAACACTCAGGCCTTCAAATAAAGGAGATGAATGCACTACATCACTGCTCCACTTTATCTCCCCCCCAAGCCTGCTAAGGTTAGAGGCAGGTCACGGACAGAGCTGGTTCTTCCTGGTCCTGGCACTCAGAATGAAGCCTCAAATGAGGGTTGGGGTTTGGGGGAGTGGACATGTGTTTGGGGGACCGGGAGCACGTCCTTAAGTGAGGTGTCACAGGACTCAATACAAACAAGCGTTTTCTACTGTGATTCTATGTTCCCCCCAATTTAACCCAGTTAGCTGTGAACTCGCCGCTCTCCTCTGTTTTTCCCATTAAGTACACAGCAATGAGAGACAAGAGCGTGAATGGGTAAAGCGGGTGGGATGTGGCCAGTGGGCTCTGTGATGATAATCGAGGCTCAGTGTCGGGCTAAGTGTATGAGCTTTGCTTAATTGAGCTAGACACAAAGCCAAGCCAGGGAGAGAAGCACTGCTATGAATAATATTAACTCTCTTTCTCTCTTTCGCTCAGCTTCGCACATCAGGCCAAACAGTGTGGCGTGCTTCTCGTCTTGTATACATTTCTATTTTTGTACGTTAACTGCATGTTCATGTGAGGGACATGCAATTAAGTACATGCCAGGGGAAAATAATTTACTTTTTCTTGAAGTGGAAAATGTCGCTTTTGTCTTCTAATGGCTGTTATTAGTCATTCTTGAAAGTCACATACAGCAGCATTCAGTGTTTCGAATCTGGTTTGTCAAAATAGTATGAATTCGCTTATAATAAAATGTTCCTTTCTGGGACAAAGCGGTCATGAGGTAAAATGTTCTAAAAGTCCTTGACATTAGCAAGGACTTATGTCATCAATAGGCAAATCCTTCAACTATCATGATGGTTAATAACATACAGACAGAGCCTGCTAAAACCCATTAAGCGTTTCAGGAGAGAACAAAATAATTGTGGAGGCATTCTTTGAGTGTAGAAACTTAATTAGCACAATACTCTTTGATCTCTGGTTAATGCTTATAGGGTATCTTCTTGTAGTTTAATGTGACAATTTAGCTAAGAGATAAATCAAGTCTTTGTAGATGGCTAATAACAATAAATGCTACAGATAATATTGAATATTAAGAGATTTGGCCATGGACTACAACATTCAATTCGGATTGTTTCCATTGTTGGTTGCTAAATTGTTACCAGACGACCATGCACCATGAGAGCACAGGACCGACACCCTCATAGTGGCCGTACATAAACCAATGAGTGACGGATGCTATATCCATGTTTTCTTACAGTCTACAGAGCACAAGAGCTCTAACAGTAGGCATTTGATCAGTGACCTGGTCTCAAGATCTGTTTTATACAGCAGTGTTGTACATGTTATTGGAATAGAAGGGCTGAGTGTACCCGGACACAGGAAACACATCAAGTGGGAAATGGAAGAATGAATGGAGCCATTTAAATGGATTTGTGGTGCATTGAACAGCATGGAATCAACATGGAGTTGAACCAGGAAACAAAGACTCATATTGATTAGTGAAGAGAACAAGCAGGAGAATCAGACTTGATCTCAATAGATTCCTCGAACATCAACCCAGTGAAAAGCATTAGACCTATTCTAAATTACTTTTAATCTTTTTTTTTATGACCTATTGCTCCAGTGTACCAAATTAAAGGCTTTTAATGAATGATCACCTTCAATGAAACACGGTAACATGCTTCTCTGATTGCCCTTACTGGCCTCAGTGCTAAACTGTGTGCCTGTGTGCCATGCAGGTTGAACACAAATAAATGAAAAGCACCGTCTAGAACCGGTGCCTCCATCTTTTGAAACAGTCTGCCGACCTTGTAGCTGAAGCACAATGATGATGAGTGACAAGAGAGTCGGCTTCGCCTCGTCAGACGACACAATGCAGTATATCCACATCTGCCATTGCTTTTGTTTCTGTTGTGCACCTGTTACTGTGTATACAGCTGGCATCAGTGCTATACGAGTTTGTGTTGCATTGTTTTGCGGCATCCTGAATGCTTCAAACACTGGAGAAGCACATAGACTTGAGCAGCATGTGGTCTGAAGTCTAAACTGACTGATACTGACTGACTTTATGTTGTTAGTCCTTAGACAGATACAATCCATGCTACCTTTAACAACCATACAGTATGCATTTATTGCATTGAGGTGTAGGGGAAAATGACTCCTCAAACATGCAGGTTTGTGCAATTACAATACAATTGCACAAACCTGCAATTGTAGGTACAATGGGACAATTGTGTGTGCACACACGGACACAAAATTGTTCCCTTTCAGGAAAATGAAATTATTAATAATAGAATGTGATTATAATAGCAAAAGCATAATGTCATAATGTTAAGAGGAAATAAAAACACTTTGTGCCCCGTGGCCATCGGCGTCTTTAACAAATGTTCTGTTTAAATGTCATGTTTTCCTGTTGTTTATGCACTGTTGTTTACATGTGGGAACAAATTCACTCTCTGGAGCACAACAAAGAATAACCTGAACCCGAAATGTGTTGTGACCTTACTTAAGCACGGAAACATTGGAGGAGCCAGCAAAAATATATACATTTACTAGGCAAATCATGGCAAAATGCACTGATAATCTGTGGACAATTTTGAAGAGAAGCTAATTCACCAAGGTTGCTAACTCCATTTCTCTGCATACGCTAAAAGGGAAAAAAGTGTTGTGTGATTCTAAAAATTTATGCAAAACAGTTACTTTGCCTCCAGTCATGCCTTTCAGGAGACACAGAGAGGAAATCTTTTGCACTCTGAGGCTTTGAGAAACCCCATGATCTGTTGAGAGACTCAATCATTCTGGGGCACCAGAACGAGTAAGTCCCAACAGATCTTCGTATTCATGGAGAATACTATGTTAAAGAACATCACATGCCTCGTCCATATCATTTGAGAAAACGATAAAAATGTTGTTTCTAGATGTTAACCACTGGAGAGTGGGATTAATATATTGGACAGGTCTAAACCAAAATCGTTTTTCGGTTTTACAGACATAGCCTTCAACCCAGTTAGTTTTATATCTATGACTTGAACAGACAAAAAATAAATACAATAATTACTTTCTTGCTGCTGTGGTGTAATTAATTTGTAACCCCACCAGAAAATTGCACAGTTGCAACACTTCAACAACTAACTGTGTAACCAGCCTATTCTCGACACCCAATTATCAATTAAAGAACACTTAGTTTGCTGAGATTAAGTGCATGTAATTACCCATGCATGTTTAGCAAATTATGATCCGAGTTTATAGGTATAAAGTTAGTGTTCAGTCACTTCTATGGCAAGTTGTTTAACAAGTACATGAGAATGGGAGGGGGGCTCTATGGGTCATGGAAGGCAACAGCCAGCCAATAAGGGCCGCCCGCTCAACGCTCAATCTCCACTCATTTCCACGTTGGCAACCAGGAGCTGTCCGTGGCAAAAGGCTAAGTGGATAGTTGGGTCTAATGGCCTGGTGATCCTATAAATAATAGACGCTCCATTTCCCCTGCATTGATCATGGGAGGCTTTGGGCTGACTGATGCCGGGTTGAGTGAGTGTTGGACGGGGTTGACCCGGGAGCACGCCTGGCCGGCTTCCCCTTCCCCGCGCTTCTGGTGCATGATCTATCAAAGCAGAAGGGGGGCGGAGGTTCCACGCCTGAAAAAATGACACACCCTAATTGGCTGCTATGAGAGACCTATCGCCTTCTTGAGGCTGGCGTGGAAGTGGGATGAAGGGCTGCCTCCGGACAAGGTTAACTAACTCCACCGCGCTAACTCTGGCCTTGGAAAGTGTCGGTAGACTCTTGAAGATATCTGGGTCTGAACAGGTGTTAGCAATGTGAAGCGGTGCGTCGGTTTTCCTCGGATTCATTGCATGTGTCGGTTGCAAAAAAAAAATGTCATGACTTAAAGTTTGACTTCACGTGATTTGTTCGCTTTTTTTCTGTTCCAATGGAATAGACGTCTTGATTTGCACGTATGGGTCAGCTGCCAGGGGTCAGAGATACTACTATGCAAATCTCTGTTCTCTACTCTAGTCCTCTTGTGTCTTGTGGATTTGAAAGCATTGTTAAATTGGCCTTCAATTCAACCATTCACAGCGCCATTGCCTACACTAGCACTGCAGCGACTTGCGTTTTAAGAACACAGCAGCCTATTTCAAACATGCAGAAGCATTTGCCAAACTACTACTGTTTATCTTTTCCCCATCGTACACTTTGAATACTTAAGAGTGTTTTCACTCTACAAATAGAAGTCTGTTAGTAATTTGTAATCAGTATTCTTAACTGACTTATCTTGTCTCTCTGGAAAGTTTGATTCTTCAATCATGCTTTATAATATTTCATTTGAATTCCATTATGCGACACACACATAGAAAAAGCAGCTAGTAATGCGATTCTGAATCGTATAACCTTTAAATAAAAGCTATTAGATCACGTAGCCTTGCCCTCAAACATGATGAGGAAGTAGTTTGATTTGCATGCTACGTTGATATGCCCATGCTAATTTCAGACTGCATGGCCTGCAGGAGAAAAACCTGCACTTTAATTGGTTATATCCCATCAAATGGATTCATATTTTATTTACCTAAAGACAGGTTGATTGATTTGCCATGGCATGTCTGGACTTCTAAGCAGTAGGAGTTAACGTTTGTGTAATGTATCGCTATGGAATGAAATTCATGATCAATAGGGGGAAAATTTGAGACGATGCAGTTGTTCGTCAAGGCCCGGGATGTAGATTCAACGTGAGACTGTGTAGACTAAAACATATTAAAAGGCAAATAATTGTTAAATTATATATTTTTTTAACAGATTGACACTCTGTTGGCAAACTGTTGCTATTCATCCAGTGTAATTATTTAGAACATTGTGACACTAAAGGATACCTAGTTTAGGAGGACTAATGAAATATGGCAGACGATGACACATTATTTTGTGTTTTATTATCTGTCACAGTTCTTCCTTTCTTTTTTATTAAAGCCAACCAGTATATTACATTAGTTAGCTCGTGATGGGTTCGTTTGATGGTTCAGAGAGAAATGGATTGGATGAAAATAAGATATCAAGGTAATAGGGCCATATTTTAATCCAATACCACTGTTTTAATATGATTGCACTATCAATCCACTATTAAAATGAAAATGTGTTACACCAATAATGTTTCATTATTGCAATATCAATAAGCAGTTCAATATCAAAAAGGCAAGAACAAAAGTTTAAGGAATAAAATAAAATGGCATGTAAGTGAATCAAACCTTCACTTTCCATTTTTGAAAGACGTTAGGTAAGCCTATTACATACGATTATATTGATTCCACATTAGGTGTTGCTTACTCTGGTAATAAAAAAGAATTCTGCATAGTTTGAATGAATGTATCTCAATTATTATCCATAAGTGGGTTCCTGGGATTTATTGATCTGAACTTGATAAGATTTAAATTGAAAGGACATCACACTCGTTAAGAATAGGTCTAGGTTCGTTCTTAAACTTCCTGTTCCGCTTGAATGTCTTGGTCTGAACTCGGGTTCAGATTATTGATTATTGGAGCACAGATGCGATGAGATCATAACATATTGAACACGGCAACACTCTTCATTAGTTTGACATGTTTGACATGGCTTTCCTTTTAAAGAGGCGATAACGTCTAGCTTTCAGATATCGCATATACGGCAGTTGACAGGAACTCAATTAAATATTCCAAATACCGAGTGCCATTTATCACAATGGAATAATAGAGCTTAATTATAGTACAGAATCCCTTTATAAGTCATCATATCATTATCGTGATTTAACTGACACCGCTTTAACTTTGTGACCCCTTCGTAATTTGCTTCACCTTTCTAACTTTTAAGCAGCCAAAAGTATGTAACTAATGAGACAAGGATAAGTGAAAAAAACATAGAAAAGGTATTAAACCGAAAGGCGAAACTGCACAAGCAGTGGAGGAACATTTAAAAGAAGATCATAAGTAATGTAAAGCCCGAGACTATTAAATTGCAGCCTTATTCACTCTTGTAATTGCTATCAGTAATTATGCATGGGCACTTCTTGCACTCAAAACTTCACCTCTTCATATTTAGATGCTTATTAGATATTGAGGCCACTCAGACAAGGGTCATAGTTATAGGTAGGTTATGTTATTCTTGCATAGGTTATGCAAGAATAATCCACAAAAGTACATTTTTGGAATGTAAGGAAATGGATTATAGTATAGTCTATATAGTCTCAATGCATAATTTTCAGTTTGCCAACGCGAAAGATAAAATTTGGGGAAGCTTTTAGTTTTCATAAGATCATAAGAGAAAGAATTGTGAAAGACCATCTGGGAATCTACATCAAATGTGTCCCCACACATAAAATGTGTGCCCGCACTACAGTAGATAATCAATAGTGACACATATTTAGATCATAAAAGGCATTTAATAATGCATCATAGAAGACATATGTACAATCGGACTAAGAAAAAACAAGCCCAGAACTGCTCCCTTCATGTTTTAGTACAGCGCCTAAACACCAAGGAATCATTATCCTCAAAAGACGGCGAACAAACAAATAAACAATCAAACTGAGGCCTGCCTGCAAAATCTGCTGGTTTGAGAATCAAGCCACTCTGTTGTCATTACCGAGCATTCAGCCGAGACCTACTCCCTGCTACGCCTAGCCGTTGCCCAGGTGATCACTTTCTGGCTGCCAGTTAGGAATCTGGAGAAGCACTAGCTATTGATAATGCCATATGCAGTTTAAATTAGTTGCTGTGGGGAGGCGGGAGGGGGGTCCAATCAATAGTGCACAACCCGTCAGGTCTGTACAACGACCTCTGACCGCTGTTGATGAAAATTGATTTGGTCTTTAGTAGACAACCGAAGACAAAAAAAAACGTGGTAGTGGAAGAGGAATGATATGCAATACTGGTAAACAGCGGTCCCGGTTAATAAACACGGGGGGGGAGGAAGGCTGAGTCTTTATCTGCATTACTCCACCGGGTCGCTCTGGAGAAAAGGAGGCGGCCGCCTTCCTCCCAGACAGCAAGCATGACACACAATGGAAATGGGTGGTTTTGTTTCGCTGGATTATAAAATTACACTCATCGGCCCCCCCTTATCTATAGCTACTAAAATAGTTTTGAATGCCGTGGCAGGTGATGTGTACGCATTGTAAAAGCCGGCATGTGTTGAATTGTACACAATGGAAAACCATTATCCAGAGTTGCGCAGGATTTACAATGGACTTTCTATCATCCCGGCTCGGAAAGCAGAGTGCGAGGGGGATTGTGGCCTGCCAGTGTATTTAGAAATGCCACTGATAATTTCTTAATCGAGTGGTTGTTTAATTACTTGGTACTTACGGCACTCCCTGACTGCTCCTTCATGAATCATTTTGGCAAGCGCGGGCCCTAGAATCGGCACAACCATTTATTTTGTAAACGCGGTCGATTGCTTATCCATGTTCAATATGCCAAAGCCCTGCCCTTTGACGGACTACACATTTGTTATGCGTTCACCACTGAGCAAAGAGCAGTATTCTTTCGAACACCAAAGGCATCTGCAGGTATCCTGCAGGTATCCATTTACCATGAAGGATTGATTATGATGCGGGGGTAAAAGTTGCACTGCATGCTTCAGGGTCATTGAATCAACCCTGAAAGAGAGGGGAAGAGGCAGACAGAGAAAGAGACAGAGACAGAGGGAGAGGGAGAGGGAGAGAGAGAGAGAGAGAGAGAGAGAGAGAGAGAGAGAGAGAGACAGAGACAGAGACAGAGAGAGACACACACACACAAACACACATAGAGACAGAGAGACCGAGACAGAGAAAGGGGACATAGAGAGGTGGAAAATAAGGTTAAAGTGATACAAAAAGCCTAAATAAATCCATAGGCTAACTCATAGGAGCATGCATTTCCTCCAGTGGCCTCAGGCGTAGCGTTGGGGACAAAATCAGTTAGGTGCCGTTGAACGCCCTGGGCTGTCCTTTGTCAGGGCAGGCCTGAACCTCAGAGAGAGGCTGATGAGGGCGTTGTAGTTTCCCAGGAGTGGGCGCCTCTCCCCCTGCTAAGTCCTTAGCGCTGTTGGTTCGCTGGCGTCCCCCCTCCGCATGGCACGATTCGATTTGCTATTGTGCTGAAACATCGAATCAATGCTTGGGAATGAGGGGGGATGCAAATAAGGGAGCTAGTTAGTGAGCAAGCACTTCAGAAATGAGCACCCGCGCGTCAGCCGGGAAAAGGCGGAGGAAGCAAACAAATTTGCTTTCTCTGAAGCGTAAGGGAGGACAAAAAAGACCTGGCTCAGGGGGAAAACAAACCCATGTCTGGTTAGAAACCTGCGGAAGGGGCAGGGCGCGGCGGAGGAGCGAGGGGAGACCAGAGAAGATCAGGTTGAAGGTAAAGGCGACGGCTGGGACGCCTGAGATATAGGAAAGCGTTAGGAGAACGATGAGTCGGCAGTTTTTTTCTCCCGCGTCCTGGTGTTTGGCAGCCTGGAGAAAGGTCACCGCGAGGTCCATGAATCCATCTTGTCACAGTACATATCCTCCAGAGTGCATTTTAAATAGAGATTACAACCGTAAAAGGATTTTGGTTTCAAAATCAATAACAACAAAGAAAATTAACCTATAAACCTTCAGAACCGATCCAAATCCACAAGCCTCCGCATTACACAGCCAGGGAAGCTGTGCTGGCACAGGATACGTGGACGGGTTAACCAGATCATTCATATTTATATAGTGTTCTGCAGTACTTCAAAGTCTGGTTGGGTGAGAACACTGCCCCTGGTGACCTCTTATTGACTTGGTCTGGAGTGTGTGCTCTATGTCCATAGAAAATATTGCCAGCGAGAGCAGAGAGCCAGCTGGCTTGGGTGTTTCCTTCAACGCTTTAACATGGCCGCCCGAAACGAAGCGGGACGGGGAGGAGGCAGATGGCTTGGTCGGTCGGAAGGTGTGTGCACGTGTGTATGTGTGCGTGCGTGTGTGTGTGTGTGTAGGGACAG
>OMKX01054459.1:0-23741 GCA_900302425.1 Brosme brosme
AGGAATATATATATACGTATATATATATATATATATATATATATATATGTATATATATATATATATATATATATATATATATATATATATATATATATATATATATATATATATATATATATATAGTTATATATGTATATATATATATAAAGTTATACAGGTAGATTGATAGAGAAATAGAGGTTGCAGAGTGATTCATAAATAATAATAAATATAAATAAATGATAGCAAAAAATAAACAATCAAAACCAAATGTGATGAGCAAATTTCAACTTACAAGAGCCAAAATAACAGGAGGCAGGTCAATGATGGAGAAGAGGTTCATGTCTGACATCTCCTTGGAACACTTTACTGGGATCACTGACTGAACACAACTTTACCGAGGGGGAAGGGGTATGAATGTGGTGTAGTGTGTAAGATGTTGGATGTAATGAAAAACAAGGGGAGTGAAAGTCCACTGAGTACAAGGGGCCGGCTGGCAACGTATGTGAAGGCGATTTTAAAGAATTTCATGTTAACCTTGTACTTGTTTTTCTGTAGTGTGTGATTCTGAAGTGAATCTTTTGTGTTGTTGCCATTCACATATATACAACATATATGCAACTAAAATGATAATTTCTTAGTTTGCGCAACTAAAAATAAACATCTATAAAAAAGTCAATCTCAATACAAAACAGAAATCTCTGAAAACGCTATCTGTTTTGGCACTTGTCAAGTTAATGTCAAAAAAGATAAAAATAGAGGGAGTATGCGTACATTTTAAAGAAAAAAATAGGAACGCTTTAAAAATAGATTTGTTTGACTTACATATAATATATATATATTAGTTTCACAAAACATTAGTGTACATGTTTACCTATTCTGTAATGCAAAAAAAAAGCTTTAAAAATATAAATTGATATATTTAGCAATAAAGAAAAGTGTCTAAGATAATTCTAGCAAATCTTAAGGCATATGCTTAGACTGATGAGAAAAAAATGTCAATAATGTAGACAATTTTTTATGTGGCCATGCAGAGGGGAAAAATAAATAATTTCTATCTTATTCTATACTATCATTCTGAATTGATTTATCAGCTATCTAGAGTGCATCACTGTCATCTGGGTCGATTTCAAGATCTTAAAGGTGTAGTTGGCTAACCCATGTTAGAATCTACGACCATAGCCGGATGAGGAGTTTGAGAATGAAGAGGAGGAGAAGTTCATGCTAAATCCAGAGCCTGCATCAATGCTGCCCCTCCGAGAGCCTGTTCTAGATCCTGTCCTGGAGCCAGTCCGTGACCCGACGGCAGACCCTGACTCACTGGCATTATATGGGCTGTAGAGCCCCTTGCTAGACTGTGCGCAGGCCTCAAGCAGCCTGATGCCAGTTCCTTCCTCCACCATGCATCTGTCCATGGCATCTTTGAAGGAGATTTTCAGCTTTGTTTTGGGGTCAGTTATATATTTTGAGTAAGTGTTGACATCCCTCAGCTTCTGGGCAGTGCGGGCATCAATTGAGCCCTTCTTAATGGAATCATCTAGTGACACTCTGCCTTCAACGTCTGGCTCAATAAGACCACCAGTGAGATACTGGATCTCAAGGAACCGCTGCCCAGCCTCATAATACAACCAGCCCTTCTTAAGAGCTTGGGAAGCAGACATCCTTTCTTTAGTTCTGGGGTCTTCAAAGCCATTGTATGCTTTTTGGGCTAGGCTAAGTCGATCAACCATGATTTTATCGACAAGGCCTTTCTCCGTTGCTTCGGGAACAGGGAGTCGTTCCCCAGTGGTCGGGTCAATTATACCCCCCGTGCAGGCCTGGGCCTCAAGCAACCTCTGGCCTGTAATATTGTCTACTAGGTTTCTGTGCATAGCTTCAGTGACAGAGACCTTTTCCAGGGTATCTGTGTCCAAGATCCCAGCAATTGGCCCAGTCTCTTCTGATGGATCATTCCATATCACCGCAGGTGCTTTAATGGTGGGTATGGGGCTCATAGGGAAAGAGGATGTGGATCCTGTGGTGGAACCAAACGATGATGTACGGGAACGGAATCCTCCCATGGTTCCCGAGAGCATATCAGCAAATTCAGTGATGGACAAATTTCCGGAGCGGTATGTATCAAGCGAATTCTTGTCAATGAGACCACGTATAAGAGCATCGTCTACATCGTACTGTCTTCCTGATCTCCTGTCAATAATGACCGATTTTACAGTGCCATCCGAGGACGTCATTGTGATTTCTTCCCATTCACATTCCTGCTCTGCCAGCTCCAGATAGGTCTGGTGGTCGATGAGTCCCTTTCTGTAGGCTTCGTAAACCGTCATCTCCCTGCCTGTTTCTGGGTCCACGATGACAACTCTACGCTTGCGAACAGATGACTTGGATGATGTCTTCCCCTCGCGCTTTTTCTCCTTCAGGAGAAGAAGCACCAGGCCAGTGTCTGGGTCTGTAATGCATCTCTCCATGAGCCCAAGATATGTGAGGTTCTCTTCAGTGTTGGGATCGAAGAAGCCTTTGGTGTCATCAGATGGATCGGTGAGAATCTCATTCATCTCCTCGTCAAAGAGGCCACGTTTGTAGGCCACCTCTACAGGCAGACGATGACTTTCCTCTGGATCAATGATACCACCTGTGGCAATCTGAGCCTCCAGGAGACGGATACCGTGATCTTTTAAGATCAGCCCCTTCTTCATGGCTTGGAACAGGGAAATTGTTTTGCCTGAATAAGGATCTCTGTATCCAGTAACTGCCCTCTCAGCAGATAGGAGCTTGTCTTTGAATTCTGGCCCAACAATTCCCATTCTGACAGATTCGTTGACGGTCAGTTTCAGATTTTTAATTGGATCGATGACATAACCTGTGGCAGCTTGGGCCTCGAGCAGTTCAAAGGCAGTGCCTGGCCTTATCATGTTTTTCTTCATGGCCTGATAAATGGACAGACGGTCCCTCGTGTTCTCCACATGCACTCCGGCAATACAGCTGGTTCCCACAAGGTATCTTGATAGTCTAGCGCTAACCTCTTCCACTGATATAAGACCTTCTTTCAACTGATTGGCCGTCTCTTCGTCAATGATCTGTGAACGCAGTAGCTCTTCCAGTGTAATCTGTTTTCTCAAACCCTTGAACGTCAACCTCCTATCTCCCAGTGACAGAAGGCGCAGTCCACCTACCAACTTGCATCTCTTTAGCAACTGAGAATATGACACCTTTTCCTCTGTGACCGGGTCAACAAATCCTTTGACGTCATCACTCAGTCTTTCGTTTGTCTCCTTGTTGATGTAACCTCTTTTCAGAGCAATGTCTGTAGGTAGATGGAATTGGAACTCAGGATCTATTATGCCCCCGGTGGAATTTTGAGCCTCTAGCATTTTCAGAGCATAATCCTCCAGCACTAAATCCTTCTTCATGGCTTGGAAGAGAGAGATAATTTTCCCACTGTATGGATCTTTGTATCCTGTCACTGCTCTTTCGGCAGATAGAAGTTTATCATGAATTTCAGGGCCAACTACACTCTTACGAACGGCCTCGTCAACAGTCAGTGTTTCATTTTTTACTGGATCAACAATAAATCCTGTAGCGGCTTGTGCCTCCAAGAGGCTGAGAGCAATTTCTGGCTTCAAGAAACCACTCTTCATTGCTTGGTAAATGCTCATTTTAGAACTAGAGTCTGTTGCTACACCAGCAACACAGCCCGTGCCATAGAGATACTGCTTCACTTCGCTCGTTTCCATTATGTCTTGGACCTCTCTCTTGCCTTGTTTAAGGAGGTTGTACAACTCGATATCAATGATTCGGGCATTGTACAGCTCTTCGATGGTTATCCTTCTCCTTATTGTTGTGCAGGACATGGGACCATCATTCCTGATGATCTCTCTCTGCTCCATTATCTCAATTATGATTATGATCATGCGCTCTTTGGTGATGTTACCGGAGCGATACTCATCCATGAGCCTCCGCCTTTCCTTCTCTGGAAGAACATTGGAATTCATGACATCCCAGAGGTTCATGGACTCTCCAGTCAGGCCTTCAATTGGAATGTCGATTTTGGTGTCGGCAAGATCACTCTGCGTTTGTTCTTCAGTGTAGAGGTATGTCTTCTCCACAACAATGGGAGTAGGAGACTGGGGCTTTGAAAGGGGAAGAAGGTACATGCCTGTCTCTGGATCTTTTGTGCACTTTTCTCTCAGTTGTTTGTAGGTTACATGATTATCCGTTTCTGGGTCTGAGAAGACTTTGTTGTCATCTGATGGTTCAGAGAGAGCCTTCACAATGTCTTTACTGAATATGTTCATTTGACACGCAATGTCAATTGGGACACGGTGACTTTTAACAGGCTCGATAATTCCTCCAGTGACCATCTGTGCTTCCAAAAATGGCATTGCATGCTCCTTAAGAACAAGGTCTTTTTCCATTGCTTCAAACAGTGAGATTTTGTTGCCCGTGAAAGGATCTTTATAGCCAGTGACAGCTTTTTCTGCAGAGAGGAGTTTTTCATGTAATTCAGGGCCAACAAGGCCTGATTTAACTGCTTCGTCTACAGACAGGCACTGGTTCTTCACTGGATCTGTAATGAAGCCAGTTGCAGCTTGGGCCTCAAGAAGTGAAAGGCCAGTGTCGTGTCTCAGGAGATTTCTCTTCATGGCTTGATAAATGCTGATCTTCTCTTGTGTTGTTTCAAGATACAGCCCAGCAATGCTGTCAGAGCCCTGGAGGAATTTTTTCACATTAGGATTGGCACTGACCTTTAGAGGTGTTGTTTTGCCTTGCTTGATATGGCCAAAGGTTTCCTCGTCAATGATTTTGGAATTATACAGGGATTCAGCTGGGACTGGTGCTCTAAGACCCTTAAAACTGAACTGTTCTTCTTTCTTGGCCTCTTTCTCGTCTACAACTGTGATCACAATCCTTATGATCTTTTCAATTGTAATCTTCCCAGACCTGTACTGTTTAATAAGGTCACGTCTTTGTTCCTCAGTAAGATATTCAGAGTTAATAATTTCCCAAATGGTTATATTTCTCCCTTTATATGGCCCTGAATTCATCTCCACAGTTGCCTGAGTCAATGCCTCTTTTGTCTGGGACTCAGTATATTTCTGAATTTCTTTTGAACTGATTGCTTGATCGGACAGGGGTAGAAGTGGGAGACCTGTTTTCTTGTCAACAATGCATCTTGCAAACAGCTGCGAGTAAGTGACTTGTTCCTGTGTGTTTGGGTCAAAGAAATGTTGATTTTCCTCTGTGGGTTTGCTTAGAAGCTGGCTAGTCTCATTATCAAAGAAGCCTCTTTTACATGCAACTTCTTGTGGGATGTGGAGGCTTTTAACAGGGTCGATGATGCCACCTGTGGTCAGTTGAGCATCTAGAAGTCGCATTCCTTGTTCTTTAGGAATGAGATCTTTCTTCATTGCCTCAAACAGAGATACAGTCTGTCCACTGTAAGGGTCCTTATATCCAGTTACAGCTCTTTCTGCAGATAGAAGTTTTTCATGAAGCTCGGGTCCAACGATACCTGCTTTGACAGCTTCATCGACAGTATGCTTCTGATTCTTTACAGGATCAATAACATACCCCGATCCTGCTTGGGCCTCAAGCATATGCAAGGCAGGTGCTGGCCACATTATGTCCTTCTTCATAGCTTGATAGAAGGACAGCGTCTCTTGGGTTGACTCGATCAGTACTCCTGCAATACAGTTTGTGCCCTTCAGCGCGGTTTTGACTGTATTTGTATCGGACACTTCTTGGATGGTCTTGTTTCCAGTCTTAAGCTTGTTGTAGAGATCTTTGTCAATGATTTTGGATTCCAGAAGCTCAGTGGCAGGAACAGGTGCCCTCAGGCCATCAAAGGCAATCTCATTCTTCTTCTCTTTTTCCTCAGCAACAGTTATCACAATTTTAATGATCTTTTCTATTGTTATTTTTCCTGTCTTGTACTGACGGAGTAGGTCCTTTTTCTGGTCCTCTGTGAAGTATTCAGAATTTATAATTTCCCAGATTGTGACAGTCTTTCCTTGGAATTTCCCGAATGGCACAGACACACTTGTTTTACTGAACACATCCTTTGTCTCCTCCTCTGTGAAAATGCTTGAGCATTGAGCTGCCTTAGCTGTGATTGGCAGGAGTAAAAGCCCAGTGTCAGGATCAGTGGCGCACCTTCCCATCAGCTGAGAATATGTCAGGGGTTCTTGTGTGCTCGGGTCAAAGTATCCCTTGGTGTCATCTGAAGCATTCTCCAAGCTCTTGTTCATTTCTGCATCAAAGTGACCTTGTCTGAATGCTAATTCATTGGGAACACGGTGGCTATTGATAGGGTCAATAATGCCTCCAGTGGCAAGCTGAGCCTCAAGGATTCGGACAGCATCATCGTGTTCTATCAGGCCCTTCTTCATAGCCTCAAAGGCAGATATTTTGCCATCAGTGTATGGATCTTTATAACCAATCACAGCCCTTTCAGCAAGCAGCATTTTATCATGCAGCTCTGGACCTATTAGGCCTTCCTTGACAGCCTCATTGACAGAAAGTTTCTGGTTTTTAATGGGGTCAATGATGTAACCTGTGGCTGCCTGTGCCTCAAGAAGAATCATAGCTGTACCTGGAGTTATCTTCTTCTCTTTTGAAGCTTGATATATTGACATTTTCTGATTTTTCGGTGACAACAGGCCAGCAATAGAGTTCTTTCCTTTGAGGATTCCTTTAAGTTTTTCAGACTGTCCAAGTTCTTGCACATTGGTTTTGCCCTTCTTCAGCTTGTCAAACTCTTTTTTGGTCAGGAGGCCAACCTCATGAAGCCTGCTGGCTGGAACCTTTTCTCGAATGCCATCGAAAGCCAGATGATCTTTCTTCTCACTATCCACATCATCTCCACCTTGGCCATTTTGGACATTCTTGGTTGGAACCGCCATCTGAGTTTCAGTTGCTTTTTTAACCTGAATTTCAAGCTCTTTGCTCTTCTGATCTCGCTCAAGCTGCTCCAGTTTGTCACGCAGATTCTGATTCTCCTCTTCGAGTACCCGTTCCTGCTCGAGACTCTGCCTCTCTAATTCTTGCATCTCCTTTTGCTTGTTTAGCATCTCTGTCTCAGCCTCTTTTTGCTTGTTGAGGGCAGCGTTCATGTTGGCCTGGAGCTTTTTCTTCTCTGCCTCCATCTGCTTTCTTTGGTGCTCCTGCTCATCTTGGAGGGCTTTGGCCTTTTTGACCTCTTCTTCAAACTGGCTTTCCAGTTTCCTTTTCTCATCTTCAATGAGTTTCTCCTTCTTAAGGAGCATCTCCTTCTCTGATAGGAAAGACTGCTGGAGAATTGTTTTCTCATGCTCAATCTGTTTCTGCTGAGCCTCAGATATCTGGATGAGAGAGACAAAAAACATAGTTAGGATATGTTTTAATTGCCAGAACATTCTCCAAACATTGCATTTATTTATTTTAACAATGGTTATTTTTTGTAGAATGCACTCCGCTTATGCATATACTGGCTCTAATCAGTCTAGTCTTCATATTTACATGTATTTATTTCTGTATTAATATATATTTTTTCTACCTTATCAAGATAAAAGGCCAACACATATTTAAATCTATGGAAAATGTATGTTCAATTATTTTCAGTCTCTCTTTGGTACTAGCATAATCACATAAAGCAACGTTAATAATTTGGATTTATTGAAAAGGCAAATTTTATCACATGGTGACATTGTGCTGAAGGATATTGGGAAAAGTTTTGCATTGCAACCATTCTTTACATTGTCTTCATAATACCCATGGAATAACTGAATATATAAACTGAATAGATTTTTGTGTTTTGATTTCCCTCAACGGCAGGAATAAGTAGTTGACAATCTGTGGTTGAAGTCTCATGTGTTGGACAAGGCCGTTAAGATTGGGCCCAGAGGCAAATCCCATGATGTGAGATTATGTTGGGTGATTATCGTTCTAGCCTTATGATTCAAGTTTGCATTTATTCAAAAGAGCTAGACTTCTGACATCTCTTTGTAAATTGATTTTGTTCTCAGAGCCGGTCTGTGGTCAATGTTTTTGAACTAATATGATGCATTGTTGCATTTATTCATGGGACTTGAACAATAGTTGTCTATAGGTGTTTTTATTGATAGGTGTCTTTTAGTATCTGCAAAATATCAGGATGATGATATAATTATTTATTTTAATAATTACTTATTTATTTGAATTGCAAATGTTTCTTATAATTGCATATCTGAATACGTCAAGAACATATTTCCTACACTTAATTTAAGATTTTTTCTTTTTGGTGCAGTTGAAATGCAATTGTGAAAAATGAATTCATGTCATAAAATAAGATAAATATTCCAACATTCCAGACATTCCAACATTCCAGACATGACTTGCATGAGCACAGTGCACTGTACAAAAAACAACAATTCAAAATCAAAAGGATGTGGATTGATGATTAGTAATTTGGATGAAAGAGATAACGGCGGAGGTGTAGAGAAATTATTTGGATAGAAAGTTAGTATGATAGAAAGGGTTAACAATGACATAGACTGCTCCGTCATGTCATCTTTTACACAATACCTCTTTAGATTTATTTTGAAGTTCTTCAGCTTCCTTTTTCAGTTTATCCTTCTCGTTCTCTAGGTCTGCAATAGCTTTGCGTAAATCCCGGGCCTCTTTACTGCTGTTAAACTGCTGACCTTCTAGGATTTGTATCTCTGTCTCATGAAGCCTGGCAGCGATTGCGTCAGCTTGCTCCTTGAACTTCGTTGCCTCCTCTTGAGCTTTGCTCTGACCCTCACTGAGTTGAGAAACCTCGAGTTTGAGTCTTTCTGCCTCAGCTATGATCTCCAGTTTTCGTCTCCTCTCCGCCTCAAGAGACTTTTGGTAGCCCTCGGTTTCCGCTTCGAGACGCTGCTGCATGAGCTGTTTGTCCTTGAGCAGTTTCTGAGCTTGTTCTTGAGCCTGGTCCTTTTGTCTCTGAAGCATTTCTGCCTCGGCTTTCAGTGTGGAGGCCTCTTGTATGGCTTGCATTTTTTCTTTGAGCATCTTCTCTGCCAGAGCTCTTTGGTGACTGAGCTCATCTTCCGCCACTTGTCTCAGGTGTGCAGCCTCTTGGGCTTCCACACTCAGTCTGGCGGCATCCTCAGAAAGCTTCTTCATGTTCTCAGCCTTGTCTGCCAGGAATTTCTGCGTGTTGTCGTTGTCTTTTTTGATAAGGCGTTGGTTTTCCCCTTCTATTCTGAGTTTCTGTTTGAGCAGCTCCTCCATGTGGACCTTAACTTTGAAAAGCTCCTCTTCCACTTGTGCCTTTTGCTTGACCGCATCGCCGACCTCATCTTTCAAGCGTTGGAGCTCGTCATCCAGGATATATTTCTGCTTATCCGTTTCATCAAGCTGAAGTTTAACCTTTGTAAGCTCTTGTTCCACTTGGAATTTTTGCTTCAAAGTTTGCTCTGCTAGTTTCTTGTGCTTTGCCATGTCGGCATCGGCCCGTTCCTTCTGTTTGATTGCAGCAACCTCAGCCTGTCCTCTTTTAGCAGCTTCAAATTCAGCCTCCTTCCTCAACCTCTCTGCATCCTCCTGGGCTTTTTGTTGATTTAAAGCTTCTTGTTCAGCCAACAGTTTTTGGCGCTCAGCATCTTCTGCTTGTTGACGTAGGAGAGCGGCCTCATTTTCTGCCTTCTCCCTAGCAGCTTCTGCCTCTTTGGCGAGTTTCTTGGCCTTCTCGTACTCCGCTCTGAGTTTTTTCTGCCCGAGGTTGTCTTCCTGTTGTTGCTCGAGGACACTTTGAACTTGATGCTCGGCCGCGCTGCACTTCTGGGCAGCCTGTTGAGCTACGATGATCTGTTTTTCTGCTTCTACGTCAGCCTCCTCCTTCTGCTTTCTGGCTTCTTCGGCTCTCTTTCTCAGACGCTCAACCTCTTCTTGTGCATTCTTACATTGCCTGCCAGCTTCTTCTTCTGCGGCAGCGATTTTCTTCACCTTTTCCTCTGCTTCCCTTCTTCTGTGCTCCTCTACAAGGGCAAGCTTCCGGAGTTTTTCTGCCTCTTCTTCTGCTCGAAGTCGACTTTGTAGAGTTTCTTCTGCAATGTTTTTCAGTTTGTTGAGCTCAAGCTCCAAATCAAGCTTTCCGGAAGAGGCCTTTTCGAAGTTGAGCTTAAGAATTCGGATCTCTTCTTCCACAATTCTTCTCTGCTTCAGAGTGTCATCCACGATCGCCTTTTGCCTTTCCATTTCGACCTCAGAGGATTTCTTGAGCTGGACTATCTTCAATTCGATGTCTTGTTTGTGCTGGTTGGCTTGGTCTTCAAGTGCCTTCCTTTGGTAAGCCTCGTCTTCAGCATGACGCCTGAGTCTTTCATTTTCAGCCTCCTTCTCTTTCAGGGCGATCTCAGCCTCTGTTTTTGAGCGGGTAGCTTCGTTAATGGCAGCAAGCTTCTCCTTGAGGATCCTTTCGGCTTCTCCTCTCTGGCGAGCAGCCTCATCCTCGGCAACTTGACGTTGACGCTTGGCATCTTCAGCAATTGATCTCAGTTTGCTTGCCTCCTCAGCGAGGTCCCTCATTTTGGCTGCTTCGGCCTCCAGAAGTTGCTTGCTCTTCTCGGTTTTAGACATGCTCTCTTTTTCTGCCTTGTTTTTTGATTCAATAAGCTGATCCATTTCACTTCGCACCTTGGCCAGCTCATCCTCCAGTTGTTTTCTTTGTTGTTGGGCAGCACACACTTCGTTCTTCAGGCGGTAGAGTTCATTGTCGAGAAGCGACCTCTGTTGTTCAGCATGGTCAAAGTCTGCCCTCAGGCGGATCAGCTCTTGTTCTGCGTTGAGTTTCTGCTCAGCTGTTCCCTCAGCCAGCTTCCTCTGCCTCTCAAGCTCATGCTCAGCCATCTCCTTCTGTTTCAGGGCAGACTCTTCTGCTTTGGCTCTCCGTTTGGCCTCACGCTCTGCCTCCTCCTTTTGTTTTTCTGCCTCTTCTTGGGTGACACTCTTTTTGTGGGCTTCTTCCTCAGCCTGGAGTCTCAGACGGAGGGCCTCGTTGGCCTTTTGACGCCATTTTTCAAGCTCTCTTTCTGCCTCCTCCCTGGCAGACTCGGCTTCCTCCTGTTGCTTCTTGAGTCTTGCTGCGTCTTGCTGAAGCTGGAGGACAGTGCCATGCTCTTGTTTGAGGGATTCCTCCAACTTGGTCGTCTTCTCCACATAGGACATGCGTTTGCTCTGGAGCTCAGCGGCAGCGCTCTTCTGGGCTGCCTGGTGGGCCACCTTGATTTGCCTTTCCTTCTCTATTTCCGCCTGCTTCATTTGTTGCACGGCGTCCTCTGCTTGCATCTTGAGGTTTTCGAGGTCTTCAAGAGCCCGTTGTTTTTGCTTGGCAGCCTCCTTCTCAGCTTCTGATTTCAGTTTGAGTTCCTCCTCCGCTGCACGTTTCTTATGCGTCTCCTCGTTGACTTGTATGCGGAGCTTCTCCGCCTCTTCTTGAGCTGCTTTTCTGAGTCTCTCAGCCTCCTCTGCCTTGTCACGAAGCTGCTGCAGCTCAGACTCTGCGACAGACTTCTGTTTTACTGTTGTCTCAAGTTGGATTCTAATGATGCGGATTTCTTCCTCGATCTTAGTGCGGCTGTATAAGGCTTCGTCCACTTGTTGGCTTTTGTCCTTGATTTGCTGCTCTGAGAGGTTTTTGAGCTCATGCAGTTCCTGCTGGATGTTTTGCTTCTGATTCTGTGCGTCTACAGCGACAATATCTCGCCGGCTGACTTCTTCCTGCATTTTGAGCTTTAGCTCCAGGGCTTCTCGCTCTGCCTTGGCAATGGCCTTTGCGTGCGATTCAGCTAACTGTTTTTGTTTTGCTAACTCGGCCTGAATTTCTGCAAATTTTTTCTGCTCTTCCACTTTGTGTTTCTGGGCAGCTTTCTGTATTAGTGGAAGGAAATGGTAAAGAAAGGATCATAATTAAGCAACACTTTACATTAATTGGCTCCTGAAGTGGATTGGAACTGCGATTGTCTTTTGTAATCACAGTCTAATCACACTTGGCAAAAGAGCGGCTTAATGTATTGTCTTACTCATTAATGTTAATGTAAAAGGTTAGATTAGAGTTCACAACAAACATTACGGTGCAATGAATATTAAATTTGATGATGTTAAAACCACGATGCAGTTAATAAATGTAATCAAACACAAACAAACACAAGCATTGTTAAAAAATAATGGATGATGGTAGGGTTGGGGTGGAGGTGGTTGATGATGTGGTGGCCAGTGATTGATGTGGCAATTGAAAAACAGGAACAAAAAAATCACTTCACAAAACATGTGGCATGCAGCTGTAGCTTCTCTTGCAATTACTCCTTTAAATGCAGTTATATAGAATCAGCATGAATTCACTAATATTATTTGAACAGGTTTTTATAGCATTGGCAGTATTCTCACTGTTGCCTAAAGCTAACATTATAAATGCTGTACAACGCTGTACATGTTTTTTGAAAACTCCATTCATATTATTAAATAAAGTTACGCAATCCTTTGTTAAATCTTTTCACATCAATTCCCACAGCATCTCAGTTCATGCACAAGGGGCTCTTTATGTCGCTATTCTTCAAGAAGTTGGCAAGCAGAGGTCAGAAAGCTCAGGCCGTTGTTAAAGGAGGCAGGTCAGAAAGCAATTTCAAGTTTTAAAACAAAACCTTTGAAAAGGTAAACAATGACATTGCCTATGGTTTAAAAAAAGAAGGAAGAACTATAGCAGATAGGAATCAATGACAAAGAAATATAGCAGATGGAAGGCATGAAAGTCGAAGTTACAGTTTAAGAAAAAGAACACGTGAGAGTACATGAGAGAGCAAGATAATGTAATATAAAGGTACCTTAAGTATAGTGTATAGTTTACCTCTTTAAAGCCCAAACAAGTTAAGCTTTGACCATGCCAAAGCATTGGCAAGCAGTTAAGAGAATCAAAGAAAAGAATGAAACGTTAGGGTTAGAAAAAGTTTGCACATTTTAAAGTAGTTAATTTTGGCCATGGAAAGCTATAGACCACAGTTGCAGGGTCTTTGGCTGAAGCATTAAGTAACAACTGAAGCATTTAGTAGGAACTGTGAAATGTACAGCCAAATGACAAAAACATAGGAAGTTATATAGCAAGAGAAACAAGGTGCATAGTGAAACAAAGGACCCCATTATACCAAAATTACAAAAACCAATGCATTATGAATGAGGGATGGATGGCCAAAATTAAATTGTATTAATGCAAGATTGAACGATGCTCTACACTAACGCTGCATACGTTTGGTCAAAAACTGAATTATTATTAAATGCTCATGCATCATACTTAATTTTAGAAATGCATTTTGTTATTACACACCATTGCATGGAGCCTATATTGCTCCTTGCATTATTATTTGAAGGACAACACTCAACTAATAATCATACACTGCAAAAAACCTTGCGGCTCAGCTACAGCATGCCAATGTTCCACACTTTTTGTCAATGAAAGTGTTAAAGTTGTCACCAGGAAATTCATTGGATGTGTGCATATGTGTATGTGTGTGTGAATGTGTGTATGTATGTATGTGTGCATGTGTGTGGGTATGCATAGGTATTGTTCTGTGGGCATTTGTGTATGTTGATGTGCGTGAATGCAGGTATGAGGGAGAGGGAGAGAGAGAGTTTGTTATGAGTGGGTGCATGCATGGGTTTTGGTGGGTGAGCGGATTGATCGGACGGTCGGTCGGTCGGTTGTGTTTGGTTGTTTCGGTAAGGTTTAGGGGGTTCAGCGCGTCTCTAGGACCCCGCGGGTTGTCACGCACCTCCTCGTCCTCCAGACGGCGCTGTGTGTCGGTGATGAACTTGATGTACTGGCTGGTGAGGGTCATCAGCTCGCTGTAGCGTGTCCTCAGCGTCACATACTGGAGGAAACATTCAACATGCACCACATTCAGCAGGGGGGCCTCTGAGCCAGTGCTTGCTGACCTTTTTTGGGGCGAAGGCACACCACGACCTGTGCCTTGAACTTCAAGGCACATCAGCTTTAAACTTGTAGGGCGTGATTATGAAAAAAACACGTTATTACTAAGATATGTTATGAGGAATATTTCACACACAGCAGATGTGAAATGACAAATGTCAAATGAAGTAAATCGTTAATAGTACTAATTACATCGTAAACATGTTTCACTAGCTCATTATCCTTGCTTTATCCTGTGCCAGAAGTGTTATGGCACACCTTACTTTGCCTCAAGGCACACCTGTGTGTCCCACCACACAGGTTGGGACAAAGTGCTCTACGTGATACCAGGGATGTATCTCTGCATCGTCGGATCCCTGGGGATAAAAAACACACACAGACCTCCTGGATGATGTTATCAGAAGCGGAGTCCATCTTGTTCTTCTTCATGGGTGATGAGAGGGGCTCCACTTGAGCTTTGTAGGCCACCAACTGGAGTTCATAGTCCTGGAACATAACATTCAGACGTTGAGTGTCAGTACATGAATCCCAGAAAAAACAAAACAGATACAATGTGAAAGACAAATTATTTGTAATTTTGAATTACAAATTCAAATTACAAATGTATTTTCAAAATGGTAGTGTCATTTTACCTTGATGGTGTCAATGTAGGCTTTAGCGTAGTTATGACACTCCTCAACCTTGTCCTTGTTGTTCTCGATCTCCTCCAGTAGTTTCTGTCGTGGAAAACAAAGTGGATTTTAATGCATTGATACACTAGTTGTACAGCAAACAGGCACAAAATTATAATTATGGGAAACAAATACATAATCCAATATATAAATAGAGAGAGATGAGAGAGAGAGAGAGAGAGAGAGAGAGAGAGAGAGAGAGAGTAAACAACACTAATGAATTGAAGAACAGTGGGAAAAGCCAGATAAATACTCAACGACGTATCTTAATGCAGTACCTTCTCCTGGGCCAGTTGCTCCTTCAGTGTTTTGCTGTCGCTGATGGACACTGCCTGGATCTTCTCCTGCCTCTGCTTGGCGTCTCCGATCCACTGGATGAGCCAGGCGTAGCTCTCGCGGTAGTAGCCCAGCTGCCGGCCCAGCTGCTCCAGCTCTCTGTGCCGCAGGTCCATCTGGGTGAACACGGCCCTCCAGCGGTCCTGCAGCCCCGACAGGTGGCGGTGGTAGTGGTCCAGCTCCACGTCGCGCTCGCTGTGCACGCGCGACATGCGGTCGCTGGCCCCGGACGCCTTCTTTAGCTCCGCCTCCAGGGATTCGAAGGCCGGCTGCTCCGCCTCGGCCGCCGCGTGCAGTTTCTGCAGGGGTGAGGAAGGGAAGAGGAAAGGAAGGAAGGAAGAAATTAAAAAAGGAAATTGGGAAAGGGAAGAAACGTTTATGAGGGAGAAAGAAATGGAAGAACAGAAGAAAAAAGAAAATAATAAACAAAAGAGAGAAAAGAAAGAAACACATCATTGATTTAAATGAATAATGACCAAACATTTCACTTCCCAGACGGTGAATATATATAGTATGAAGAAAGCCAAGCCATGTTTGTTACCTTCAGCTCGGTCCGGCAGGTGTCCACCTCCTTGACATCATTGGGCACGCTCTGGACGTCACGCAGCTTATCTTCGTACTTCTTGAGCACCCCCTCCGCCCCCTGGCTGCTGCGGATCACCAGATCCACCGTCTTCAGCCTTGAGGTGATGGAGATGGGAACAAACACATTGCGTTATTGGAAGAGTGGTAGAGCTATTGGAAGTCTACAGTGCATCAAATGGGTCCTCCGGCATTCTGCGCGATGGCATGTTTCAACACCTTACAGCAGCGTTTCTGAACTCACTTCTCCAGGTAAACGGAGGAGAGCATGTGGACGTGGTCCATCTTCTGCACGGTGACCTGGAGCTCGGAGCGCAGGGCCGGGGCTGAAGCAGGCTGCTGGGGGGAGGACAGCACCTCCTGGGTCTTCAGGGACACCGTGTCCACCTCCTTCTTGATGCGGTCCAGTTCGTTGTGCTCCTTCTGCAAGGGAGCAACAGAGAAGGGAACGTCAAGTCACGGCGGAGATCCTTGATCAGCCGTGACACGTATACATGTAGTTCATACAGTACGGACAACCATGTTATGCCGCAAGGTCTATTCTTTCTATTGCATTAAGTGCATCGCACACACGCGCGCGGTACACATGCTTGACCAGTGGGACCGCAACAAAACAACCTATGCGATGGAGGGCAACGTCAACAGAAGTAGGCTATGTACAGAAGATGGTGAGTTAGAGGCGTCAGTACTGTACCTTCTGCTCTGTGGTTTTGAGAATGCATTCCCTCAGGGGTTCCTCCCCCAGGGGCCTACGGATGCGGTTGACCGTGTGTGTCTCACAGTCCTCGATGCGCACACGCAGGTCCTTCAGCTGGGAGGTGTACGACTTGCACACAGACTCATTCTGCTCACCTGTGAGGTCGCATGGGTTCGGGTGAAGGAACAGAAGAGACAGGAAACAGGGTTGATTGCGTGATCATTGCAGGAATCGCAATGATGAAGTCGCACGTGGATTTGAGATTGTGGACCATAGTGTTGCATGTTTAGTTTGTGTGCGTGAATTAGGGCGAATGTCTGCTAAAGATTTTAAACATACATATGGCAAGCAAGCACAAAACAGTGTTTGGTTGCAATATCTATTCACTATCTCTTCAAAGCTTACATTCAGTGATTTGTGTGCTATGGTAGCAACACACAGTTAAAAGTACATTCAAAGCATAGGTAACCAATAATTTAAGGCGCAAAGCTATTCAGTGATACTGTTTGATGTGCGTGGCAAAATAAAATGTAGCTTTGCAACCACTGCATCAGAACAATTCTAAGCCGTGAACCAAACAATCAATCATCATCAACACATGCAGTCATCCAGAATCCTTGCGAGCCAGATCAGGCATAACTGTGGGCGTGAATAGTATCACTTACTGTGTGGACTAAGCAACACAAAGAAAAGACACATTTTCGAAAACATCCCATTTGTGGTTCAAAAGCATAGGCCATACGCATGCTCGCTGGGCCAGGCTTAAACAAAATGGCCTTTGTTCAGCTTAAACATCACTCACCTTTGGGTTTAAAAACCACTGACCCTAAAAAAGGCGAATGGACAATTACATTCAAGGTTTCATACACCAGCTACAGTATATCTCTGTTTGAGTCCCTAACTCAGGTGAAGATACAGATAAGGGGCTAGAGTTTGCAGGTGTGGTGCACTCACCTTTCTCCATGGAGTTGAGCAGGTTGTCAAAGTACTGAGTGGTCTTGTTGTACTCTCCCTCCACCTGCAGCCGGTCGTCGGCTCCAAACTGCTGGGAGTCCTGGCTGTCGCGGATGAAGTCCTGGTAGTGGAGCTGCACGTTCCGCATCATCAGCCGGTACTCGTCTTGCTTCATGCTCTTGAACTGTGGGAGAAAGGGTTTTGTTACAGCATCGTCAAACTGCCTGCTATGACTTTTTGTTACAACTTAAAGTAGTTCTCCATTTTGCATCAAAGCACAACAAATATTTGATGATTTTAACTTTGGGACAGGCAATGGCTTCGAATAACACCGTGACAAAATCTTCCTGTGGTAATTAGATCAAGTAGACTTGTCAATGGTAATACATCTTAATTATGCATGAATTACTCTAAATAGACCTAATTAGGGACACTTTTTTCCTCGTCACACCTTACCCACTACACATTCACATTAGTCCAAAGTCCACCTTGCTCTTGTTTATAAAATAAATTGACATGGTTATGTTGTTACCAATAGGTTAAAGATGTATCAATATTTGAACAATACCACAAGGTTAACGCCGATACCCTAACTGTTAATAGTGGACTGACCATGGTGATGTTCCAGGAGCGGATCAGTGTGATGTCCCTCATCAGGTACTGCCATGACAGCAGACCCTTCATGTCGATGTGCAGCTGCTGCCACATAGTCACCATCTGCTGGTGGCCTGTGTCCAGACTGGGGGATAGAAGAGGACATTAGGAAAAGAGGGTTCCATGAGTGTATCATTTATGGATATAGCTCAGTGTTTAACATAACCACATAATAATAACACGTACTTCCTGCATTTACTTTTCATTTCTTATACAATTCATTTGTATTTTCAGTATAGTTCTATAGGTTTATGTATTTGTATATTTTCTAAGTTCTTTTTTTTTTAATCTATTCATCATTTACTGTCCTGTATGTCAGGCTGCAGAGACACACAGTTTTTCTCATCTCATTTTGCAACAAATACAGAAATCCCCAGCATCTGAACGACTAGAGAAACTGTATGGTTTAGTATAGTACCGTACAGTATGGTATATAACTGTGTTTCCTTACCTAGCCACACTGTCCATAGCATCCTTGTTGACCGGAGGAACCATGAAGCACACAGAGGGCACTATGGCCTCGTTGCCCGAGCGGTTGAGGACCTTCCACTTGAAAGGCGCAGAGTTGTTGAGCAGAGCACACTCATCTCCCTTATGGACTGTGATCTGCAAACATCAGGTCACAGATGGAACCAAGTCAGACCACCAGTGGTGTCTTGGCTAAACAAATCTGAAGGAACCTTTTGGATGTTCCTTTGATTTCTAGGCAGGTGAATATAGATATTGGAGAATCCTAACCTCAGCCTGCTTGAAGTCACAGACGGCCTGGATGGGTAGCTTTCCTTTGATGGAGGTGGTGGGGTTGCGAGGCTTCAGCTGGATGATGGTGCGAGCCCTCTTGTTCAGGCTGCTCACGTTGGTCTTGACCTCATTCAGCTGCTCCTTCTCCTCCTGTTGAAGACAAAACAACGATGATAATGTAACACCCATCAACATAAGCTTGGTCTCAAGCGAGAACATCTAAAAGTCTCGTTTTAATGTTGAACCCTCTTACTGGTACTGTATTTGCTTTTTAAATGTTTTAATGAATGATGTTTGTTTAATGAAAAGTGATTTCCTAGAAAAGCGCTACATAAATATAATATAAAACTAGTATAATTGTTAGCCAGCCTACCGTCGCGTCCTGCAGAAGGTCTTCCAGGCGCGTGGCGGTGGTGGTGCGATCGCAGCTGTACTTCTTCTTCATGTTCTCCTGCATCTTCCTCATCGTGTCCTGAGACTCCTTAACGTCAGCGAAGAACTGTGGGAGGGACGGAAACACATCTTTGTTAACGTTCTGTAGACTGTAGACCGTCAGCGGCACGTCAACCTGCGTTTCTGTGTGATCCGCAGGGAGTGCCACAAACCGCCTCATCGTCATCATTGCTGCGTGAAACGTGTTGAGTTGACGCTAGCGTTCACAATCGAGAATTGAATTGGATGGAGCCCTGCAACCGTTTCTGGTTTATGTGGAACACCTTACGATTATTTTTACAGCACCGTTTCGCAGCCAAATGATAAAGATGACGGACGCTCATCAGACACAACGCACGATGGCTCCTTTGGAACCGAGGCATTGGATGAAGCCTTTTTGGACTCTTGAGTGTGAGTTTACAACAGGGATGCGTGTACCTGGTAGTAGGCAGTGTTCTCTTTGAGATGAGCCTCGATGCAGCAGCACAGCTGTAGGATCCAGCTCCACTGAGTCTGCAGGGCAGCTGTGAAGGCCTGGAGGATGCAGAGACAGAGACGGAGGGGAAATCACAGGAGATGAGCTAATGGGTTTAACAACCGGTCCCAGTACGTGGTGATGATTCATTTGTTTTATAATGAGGTAGGGACTACACAATGTATATGCATATGTTTCATCATTTAATAATTCATAATAACCATATTTTCTTGCATTTACAGTTATTTTTTAAAAGTTATTTTCTAGGCACTCAAATGCTTTGAATAGAGGGTTGTGTGTGTGTTGCATGAGATGAAATATACTATGCTGTTTGGAGATATTGTTGATGGTCATGTGTTTACCTCCACTGTCTTCTTGCCCGGGTGTCCCTCCCTGATCAGTTTGTCCCCGGTGGTCTGGATGTCGTTGATCTTCTTCTCCCTCAGCTCCAGCTCCCGCATCAGACCCTGAAGACGACAGAAGAGACCCATGTTCACAATGCGTTACATACACTCATTCCTTCTCATTCCTTCCATCCGATTCTATCGATTCACTGGTCCGTAAGGCGGTTCAGTCAAGGGTTTATGGTTTCATCTAATGCAGTGTTTTCCAGCACTTGAGGTTGCCTGATATGCATTCTATGATTTTAATTATTTTATGTTTAAAAGGTCAAAGCTCATACGAAGTCCATGTGTATGCGAACAGAGAAATGTGCGAAGTCAGGCTCGCAAACAATTTCAGAGCTTAAAAAATGTTTGGGACAATTGTCATAAAGTAAAGGATCGGTTTTGAACTCTGTGAGGCAAACAGCTCAACAGGGACTGCGTCAGGTCCACCCACCGAGTAGTTGTCCTTCTTGGCGGTCATGTTGGTGTTTCTGTCGCTCCAGTCGAAGTTGACCTCCTCCTCCTCTTTGTCATTCAGCCACATCAGCTCTTTAGTGGCGGCGCTGACGAAGCCGTTGAGAGACTCCAGGTTCCTCAGGCGGGACTTGGAGGAGTTCTGTAATATGCAGCAAATCATGAGTGGAACATGCCAAATACAAGACAGGCATGTGATAATGTGATGGGAATTATTGGGATGGATTTATGCATGATCAATTTACTTTACAATACAAATAATGTAATACATTACATAATAATAAAATGCAGTATAGAAATAATACATAAGGTAGCATACATTATATATGATTTTGTATATTTACCAGTAGTTTGGCATACTGAAGTTCCAGTTTACCCAGGTAATCTCTGTATGCTCCCTTGCTAACAGGAGACAGCTGTCCCTAAAGAGAGTACATTTTTACTAGACTTACAGAGAAAATAGCAAAGTGACAATAAAAAAGAAAGCGATCGAGAAATTATTTAACATTATTTATTATGTAACATCAAAAAAATAGGGTATTTCCCAACTTGTTATAAAATTGCCTCATGAATTTTTCCAAAATGACCCCAAAGCACATTACAAGAGGCAAAACAATGGCGGCTTCTACCCTGGTACGTACCTCATCAGTCTTGGCCCTTTCGATCTTGGCCCGGAAGTCCTCAACGCTCTGGTGGAGACCCCGGTGGCTGCCCAGGTTGGACTCCACGGTGGGCAGGTCCGACCCCCACTCGGACTCGTTGATGCGGCGCTGGTTCTCCTCCACCCAGGCCAGGAGGTCTTGGGCGTAGCGCAGCGTGACACCGTCCAGCTCCGGTCGCCCCTTGATGGTCTGGCTAACCTGGGCTACTTGGTGAGGGATGGTTGTCACGGTTGTCTTCTGACGCAGGTTGTGATCGGTGCGCAGGTTCACCAGGCGCTCATGGAGGCGGTAGACCCTGCAGGAATGGAAACATCACAATGGGTTATTGTTTGGCTCTGCGCGCATGTGAAACCACTCCAATAATCAAATGCAGCTGATTAAAGCTGGAGTAGGCAATTTGGAGAAACCAGACAGATTTTTCTAGAGTTAGCTAGATTTTTTAAGTATCCAACCGAAAAGGTAGACAGACAGGGAGGCCATCCAATCATTTTACTCAAGCCAAATAAATGATGGATTGGCTTAAACAGTCCAGCGAAAGCAACAGATACCAGATTTACATTTATTTTTGACATAGCATTGGATTTATTGACTGCTGTCGGGATGTTAAGAAAATTTCAACAAATAGGACTATAAATGCTCCTAAAATAAATTGCGTACCCTAGCTTTAATATCAAATGTACAAATGTAAATAACAATGAAGAAAAAACGTTGTTTTTCACTGACCTGCGATATATCTGCTCAGACTGCAGGTGGCGCCCGTCCTTAAGGAACTGCACGTCGTTGAAGAGCAGGCGAATCATGCCGTCAGCCTTATTCAGATCCCGCTCCACCTCTGCTGTGTACCGAGCTGGTTTCCCTGAATTCAGCAGACGGATGTCCTGCGGGTCATAACACAGATAGATATTTAGTTTCTCCATTAATTAGCCACAGGAGAGTTACTCAGCAATAACAGTGAAGCACAGCTAATGAAATACCAACTCTTCACCTCAGAGATTGTACAAAATGTACAATTGAGAGCCGTTTCATGTTTTTATATGAATATTTATCAGACATTAATAAGTGAAATAAGTGAATGAGTAAAACCATCCAGACTCAACCCGTTCATTAATAGGTTTAAATATCTTAGGTCTTAGCTCATGGTGGAAAATTAAAAAAAGCCATGTGAGTTGACAAAGGGATTGCTGACTAGTAATCCTGGATGAATAGAAACAGAGAGAGAGAGAGAGAGAGAGAGAGAACAGAGTCCTTGTGTTCTCCTAGGATGGTGACCTGTCTGGGATAGGGGTCTGTCTGGGACTGGGGTCTGCGTGCGACTCACTGTCTGCATCTGGCTATCCAGCTGGTTGAGCTGCTCCTCACAGGAGCCCGACTCCATCTGGACTTTGGTGACGATCCTCTGCAGTCTCTCGAGTCTGGGGGTGGGGAACAAACGATTGAAAAGGAGAACAATGATGACGCTGTTTGATGATGACACTTCAACATCCAAAAAGTGTGACGCCAGCAACATCTGTAACTGCAGAGGGTCAGTCACTTGTATACAACAGTACAACAGATATAAGAAACAAAAAGACATTTCTATGAAAAACAGGATACAAGAAACAGCAGCACTAAACAAAAGCCTCTCTCAGATCTGGCGGAGGTCTGTGACGGAGCAGGTACTGTAACCTATGAGGGTCCGTCCAAAAGGCCACGGGACAACTGACCGTCGGTTCAAAATAACCAATCCAGAATCCACACAAAGCCTAACAAAATGCGGACACATAATATCACGGCAGGAATATTTTATCCAAAGCGACGGGGCCGAATGAGACAAATGTCCCCGTCAGGCTCTTTGAGTCCAGACACATTTCAGAGCCATGAGGGAGTCCACTCAGAGTGTTGGATGAGCACACGGTCTTGTGACAGAAGGACCAGCCCACTGCCCGGCATGACAAACCATCTCTGAAATAGAGCTGGATGTTTACCATGTCCCGCAAATAAAAACTATATAGATTACTTTATTGTGCTTTCAGATCCTATTAGGGTTAAACCTAAAATACGATTATGTTTCTGACCACTCAGAAGGACCTGAGTGGTCAAAATACATCCATTGTCTTCAAATAGGCAGCTGTGAGTGTGTGTGTGAGAGTGTGTGTGAGGGTGTGTTCTGGCGTGCATTCGTGTGTGTGTTGCATTTGTGTTCTCCAAACCCTTTAAATCAACAGTGTTTAGATAGCGTTGTTTCCCGATTAAACACGTTAAGATTTACAGTACTGTATTGGCCAAATGTTTTCCTTTAAGAATAAATATCCCACATGGTTCTTTATTTAAAGGAACTATATGTAATGGCAGCTAATCAATGAGGATGATAAATACGCAGTTTAATCTAAAAGATTGATGGCTTATATAATTCAGCCGTATGGTGCAAGCCTATTTGCTCTCTAGGGGGGTTTGCAATCGATAGCTACAGTATATCTGTACGAGGAATGCTGAACAATTGAATTGTCATAAGAGCTTGATACATGTGTTTGAAAAAGGCAAAATGGGATGGTTGCCCAACATGCCAAACATTACCCAGTCTGACATCAATTACTTATCGTCTGTATGCGAGTGATTTTAAGGAGATCGTCGGTGTGGGGTTGGTCTCCTTTAAAGGTGCTGCAGGTTAGGAGCAATATTTGGAGTATAATTCAATAGAAATGCCATGGCCGTCTGTCCAATCAGATCATCTCTTCCTCATATACCCCGTCAAACACATGTGAACACACGGCGTGTCAATGCTCCACCGCAGGCGCGTGAAT
>OMKX01054467.1:0-13946 GCA_900302425.1 Brosme brosme
TTTATACACACATGCACACACACACACACACACACACTCCATACACATACAAGCAAAAACACAAACACACATGCAAAACAACATAAGTTGCACCAAAAAAATAATAGGCACACAACTGTACCAAAAAAAAACGAATGGGCTAATGCTTACCGTAAGCACTGAGCGAACAGATTTCTATAAGTAGCGCAAGTAAGAACGTTTTAATACCAACTATCATCACGTTGTAATGGGCCCACACCATGTGCCCTCTCTCACCTCCCTGGAGACCCATTGATCATCCGAGGGGTTAATCGACAGCAAGCACTTGGCGTGTGGGCTGCCACCTTGTGCTGACAAACAGAGAGCACCCGATGCCCCATCGCTCTCCCCTGGTCCCCTCAGGCATTTTTGGTGGGCTATTAACATGCCTGATTTTAAATGTGTGTCCCTCTGGCTGGCAGGCCGGGCTAGAACACTCTGTCATCTTCTCTATCTCTATTGTTTTTGGCTCTTCATTTCTCTCTCTCTCTTCTCTCCCGTATCATTTAGAGTTCTGTTGTACTTCCATCACTCATTTCGCATTCTTTATTACTCCATTTTTCAAACTTTTTTTTTGTCTTCCAATGTCTTTCTGGCATACATACACACATGCATGCATGTGTGTATGTATGTGTGTTTGTGTGCGTCCATGCGTTTGTGTGTGTGTTGGTGTGTGTGTGTGTGTGTGTGTGTGTGTGTGTGTGTGTGTGTGTGTGTGTGTGTGTGTGTGCGTGTGTGCGTGCATGTGTTTGTGTGTCTGTGCGTGCATTCGTGTGTCTGCGCTTTTGTGTGTCTGCATGTGTGTGTGTGCATGCGTGCAGGCGTTTGTGTGTGTTTGTGTGTGGGCGTGCATGCGTTTGTGTGTGTGTGTGTCTGTTCAGAGGGGGGCAGAGTCAGAGAGGAGAGGGATGGTTTTGATAGAGGCTTATAGCCCTGGACAGTGTGTTATGTGGAGGGTTGACACTGCAGGCCCAGGCCAACTCTGGAGCTCACCACCTAAAATAGTTACTGAAGACAAATGACTATCCCCCAATCATATGCCACCGCCCAGGGCTCCGAATAGGGATGTTTGTGCCTCCTACAATGTCCAACAGCTCTTCAGACAGCTGATCAGCTGCAATCACCTTGAGACAAGAGAAATGCTCCATGGTGAAGTTTGCCTTCACATTTACAATTATACAACTATAAAAAAGTGTTGAAAAAAAAGTTTCTAAAAATGAGATAAGTATATTTTTTATCTGCTTGGTGACACAAATTTAAGTATTTAAGACTTTGCTTTGAGTTGAAAACTCGGCAATGCATCACTGTTGCCTGGAAACTGTCACCTGTGATGCCTCTGTGGGTGTCTTTAAAAAGACCCCCATTCCTGCTTCCTAAACTGAGGACCCGGCAGGAGCCTGTCTGACTCAGCCCTTGCCCACAGACGCTTACACATCATTGACATGACTCACTTCCAAACACACACACACACACACACACACGCTGCTCTGTCAAGAGAGACGACTGCGGTCTGAATCAATGTCAACACACAACACTTCAACACTCTGAAATCTGTGTGGTCATGGGACTAGCGCAACCCCTAAACCAGAGTATGGTTTAGGGGTTAGGGGTGCGATGGGTTGGATAAACAAAACAGATCAAGTGGGTTCGAGAACCCCCTTTGGAAAGGAGGTTTGATAAGCTGTTCAGTACCAGCTTGAACTGTTTGTTATTGAGATGTCAATAGTATGGTTTCACTGCAGTACTTCAGATAGCCTTTGTTTCCACCTCCCTGGATATAACAAAACCATTCACACTCTCACATTACAAATAACTCATATGAAATATATAAATGCATAGTGTGCATTAGTGCGCTAGTCTTGTTCTACCTGTGTGCTCAAGATATCATTTCCTGTATGATTTTCCACCGAATCGAATGCTTCTTGTCAGTAATGATATGGGTTTTCATATTCATACACAGTCATTTATTTAGAGAGTGAGTTAACACTTCATGAAAAAAGACCTTAACAGTTGCATGAGGTTTGTTTGAAGAAAAGGCAAACAGAAGATTTGCCAGTTGAAATGCCGCCAAAGGCCTAGTGAGGAAGATTGTTGGAACAGGTGGGAGAGACGATTTCATGCTTGCATATCAAATAATAGCATTTATAAAGGGCTGAATTAACACCACATAGTTTTTCGAATGGGAAAATGCCTTCATATTAAATGGGGCTTTATAATGCGGCCGTATCACGGTATCTGTGTGTCTGATATGGGCAAAGCGCCCTGCATGTGACTAACATCTTAAATAGTATAAACTGACAGTGACTGATTACTCCGGAAGTACTAGTACTAGTAGTTAGTACTAGTACACAGTGACTATAACTCTGGCACTAAGACCGCCATGTAATATGAGTGACATGTTAATCATTAATTTTTAATACATAGCGTCTATTAATTCATTCGCTAATAAGACTTGGGGAGGTTGGCATGTGGCCCGGGTTTTTAATTTCAGCTCAGACGGGGCTTAGTGACAGACCGAGTGGGTTTTCACTGCCCAGGCAGAGTCTCCTGAGAATCCACGGACCGGACGGTTTCTGTTGACACCCTGCTCGGAGCATTCTGCCCTAATCCCTGCTGACTTTATCAAACTGGGCAGATCCATGCCAAAAAATATGCTGGCTTCCCTCTTAGAAAGTAGTGGAACACAGGATAGCTTCATTAGTTATCATGGGAATGGCATTGTCACAAATGCCTGAAAAGGTTTAGATGAACCTCAAATTAATCAGGTAAAATACTGGGTAGAGACTGTTTAGTCTACACACAGACTATAGATACTATTGTCATTACATCTATTAAACCTCAAATAGATAAGAGTAAATAGATAAACAAGACAGTAAGCAAGTGTTGACAAAGGTAGATTAATGATTTATGTAACCACAAGCTGCCCACAAGGCAGCAACTGCCCACATAATGGATGGCATGGGCGAAAGGTGACCCATTTTGAACTGTCAACGAATCAACAAAATGTCTGCGGCCTCTATCATCGGCTCACCCTATTGGCAGGAGCCGTGCCACATGACCAGGGACCAAACATTCTGGTGGGGTGCCGCATTGGATATCAGGCATTGCCTAGCATTAACATCAGTGCAGGTTGCGGCTAAAAGTATGATGGTTAAGCTGCAAAATTGTACATCAATGCCCAACTCTTAACAGACCAGAACCCCACCTCCTGCCGAGCAAAACAGGGGACCGTGGGACGGTTTGAGGAAGGGGATTTTGGCATGGCTGATCATTTCTAAACTGGCCAGCTGCTGCCCGGTGGCTGAGGGGGCATGCAGGCGGGAATGTACCTCATGCTGTGAGAGGTGAATTGTGATCACCTGACGAGGCCTAGCTGGGTTGTGAAGGTGGAGGGTGGAAGGTGGGGGAGAGGGGTGCATGGACGTGTGAAAAACACAAGCGGGGACAACCTTCTAGTGTGTCCAACTGGATTTCAACACTCAGGCCTTAAGGGAGTGTCAGTTATGGGCGCCTACAGAGAGTGATAGAGCGCTGTGAGTGAGCATGGAGGACAGCCGTAATGAGCACACCGATGGCCTGTCTGGTACTACAGGTGTTAATGTCTCTACATGGAGGGGCACCACCAGGGGGATGACGAAGGTGGTGCGTCGCAACGCGTAGGGTTTGGAGAAGAGAGGGGAAGTGGAGGAAGGAGTGGGAGGAAGCAGGCTTGCTTTGATGGAAACCGTCTTAACGCTGGTGGCAGGCAGCTGCCCACTCCACAGCCATAAATCTGGACCATCAGGACAGGAGAGAAGACACATAATAGCTGGGTTTAGAACCTGCACGTCTGACGACAGACAAACCACTTCATCTCAAACAGCTGGCTTTGCTTTGGTTAGCAGAGGACTTTCTTACAGTAGTGTGACTAGCATGCTTTTGACTGGCTTTTCGACCCAATGGCCACACAAAGCACTTATTGCCTGACATTCACCCATTCATACACACATTCACACACCGACGGCGGTGACAGCCATGCAAGGCGTCAGCCAGCTTGTCGGGAGCAGTGAGGGTTAGGTGTCTTGCTCAGGGACACCTCGGCACTCAGCTAGGAGGAGCCGGGGATCGAACTAGTGATCCAGTCAATCCGCTCTACCTCCTGATCCACTGCTGCCCGTGTCCGACGCCTATGTCAACTGTGACCTAGCCCAACATACATGTTTATGTTTAGCTCATTGTCTTTGTTCATCTGTATGTCTAGTCTGTGTATGTATTTGAGAGCAAGGAAAAAACAAATGTGTGTGAACATACTACTTGGCGAATAAAGCTGATTCTGATATCTAAAGATGCGATGAAACCTTAGCCATGGTGATTATTTATCTAAACTGCGCTCTGCAGTACTGCGGAAAAAGTTGTAACCGCACTTTATTTCCTCTGCCTCAAGGGGTCGATGTTTAATCATGTCTTCCAGTGCAATGCATATTGTTCCTTTACAACAACAACATAAAGCATGTGACCACAGATGGAGAACTTAAAGTATAATGTCTCACACAACATAAAGCCAAAAGTACATCGGGGATTTCCAATGAAGACAAAGCTACATCAATAATAAAAACAAAGAAGAATAAAATTAGTTATTCTACACAGAGGGTTTTGAAGCCCCTTGAGAATTGCCGGGAATTATATATTCCAGTTTTCCTATACTTCTCTGGCGATCTGGTTGGGATAAACAGGACATGCTTTGGCAAAAGTGGAATCTCAGGGATCCATTTTATGGCTTGTAAAATCCCCAGAACCACAGGCTAGGGCTGGAAATACAGCCGGTATTAAGCCTTGGAACGGAGGAGAGGTGAAGGAGGAATTAGTATTGCTCTAAAACAAAGCAGCGCAAAGCAGAAACCATGGAAAAGGCTACGATTTTTACCGTTCATTAACTGTTTATTACACCTCCCGATGACGCACTGCTCTTTTGAAGTCAGTGCATTCACAAACAGCAATAAGCGATTGCCAGCAGGTCCTATTCTGTGCTGTTTCCACACCATCAACCCTTTAGACAGTTAAAAGATGCAACCATTTTGACATTAAATACCAGCAGGGTCTTAAGGCACGACTTGTTGTTCACCAGAGACTAATGAAACACGAGGTCATCCTCAAATAAATGGCTCCTCTGATAGTATCAATTAGTGAACTGGATTTAGAAGCAGTTCTGGCACGGTGTTTGCTGGCGTCTGGGTGCTCCAGTCCCATTAAGTTCTGAGTGCTCAGATGATTAGGAATGATTATGGGCCTATTATGATGTATTATAGGTGAGTTATATTTACGTCAAACCCAAACACAAAACACTCCTCTTATCAGCCATGTTTAGTGTCTCTTAGGGAGAGGTTGAGACCCAGACATTCTCCTATAGCCTGCAGGCTGTCTTTCAGTCTATCTCACTCTTGTCATTCTTTCTCTATCTCTCTGTCCCTTTCCATAGTGGATCATTGTGAGGGCCCTGTCGTGTCTACATTAAGGGGGGCGTCTTAGCAGCGAGATTATCACCACATAATAGCATTCATTTGCTAGGCTTTAAGTAATAGCTGGGGCAAGATGTCACAGGTCGCTATTTTAACTCTCTTTAAAGTCCATAAGAAAATATAACACGCACGCACGCACGCACGCACACAAACACACAAACACACAAACAAAGGTTTCCATTTTAAAGTCCTGTCTTATCCACTGAAATTACATGGAAGAATTAACATCCGTCATCTATAGTGTTAGATATATTGAAGCGTTATTTTCACAAGCAGTGCGTGCTCATGTTCCTGTCGACGACCACGCGCGCAAACGTATCTGTGTGCGTGCGCCTCCCGCGCTTGTGTGGTAGTAGAGATGAAAGCGGGATGCCTTTGGGGTAAGCACACATGCTGCACACACAGCAGCGGGCGCTCAGCTGTCGGAGGCAGCCTATAGCGGACCGTGGTGGAGCGCTACACTGCTTGGACCGCGACAGGGCTTATCAACCACCGATGCAGCCCTCTGCCATTAAGCAGTCCAAAACTGGGGGTAGCTAGCAACATACATTCAGTACTCCGTACATTCAGTACATTCCTTGGACGGTGCATTGAGGGCCCTGAGAGAGAGTGTAGCCTTGCCCAAGGGTAGGGTGACCAGACCTCAGTTTAAAAACCTATATGAATATACTTTTAAATGGGAAAAGGTTCGAGCTTGCTCATGAATATTAATGTAGAGACAGCTGGTAATTAGTCTCGTGTCTGTATGATAGGCTGTGACACGACCTCGCTAGGCCAGGGACTTCCTATCGACTTTATACCATAAACAGGCATGACCGATCATAAACAATATCAGTACACTATAGAACGATTCCCTATTCAATTAGCCTACTTTAGATTATTTTTGGCTGGCTTATCAAAGCTTAAATGTAAAACACATCATAGTAAACCATTGGGCAAATCTTTTACTACAGTACTAACGTTACATTTCCCAGAATGATAACATCATATACTTTGTTGATATATTGACTGCCCATTGTCAATGACTACATTTCAGAAATATGTCATCTTAGCGCGGGGGGCTGTGTTGAGAAGACGTTTTGAAACTGCAGAGTGTTAGCTTAGCTTAGCCACCTTCAGGAGACCAGCCCGTTCAGTGGTTGATCACAAACAATAAATCAAGGGCCAGTAACGTCGTCTCAAAGCCATGGACTCATATAAAAACGTTTGTTTATGTTAAAGTGTTATAAATCACCAAAATGCACACTTGAACCACAAACTGGGACACACCACAAATGTATAATAAAGCACACACGCACTGGATTCACAAAGACTAGAACGTAGCTAAACATAATTATTCACAGTAGGCTGTGAATAATAATTTATGGGAAGTGTTGAATTTCTATACAACAACAACTACCAAGATAAAAGGTCAAACAATCTCCCTTGTCCTGTGTCCAATTTATGTATTGATTTATTTTAACTGCCACTAAAACCCTGTATTTGTTTTAATTCTGTGTTCACAGCCTGTGTCCTACATATTCCTCGAGGCACTTCATTAGTTATGACCAGCACCTTTAATTTTAGATTGTGTTTATGTCAAGACCTTTACCCCATGCCAGTGCATTTACTGAAGCATTAAGAAACCGGAGGCAGTGTTGAAGAGTTAATCCAACAGAACTTGGTTCGTTGTTACAGGATTTGACTCTCTGCCACAGTCTTAAATTGAGAAAACAACTCTCAGAATAAAATAAACCTCTTCTCTTTCTCCAATGTAGAATCGCCGAGTTACTTTCAGCAAGTCGGCCTAAATGGGGAATGGGCAATATTATACACCAGGATTTTTCAAGTGTAATGCCAGTGATAGCCTGGCATGAAGATATGACGCCATCAAATACTATCGAGGTATAAAGTATCACAAAATCTCAACTCACAAAATGGCAACATATTCAAGGGCATAATTTGGTCTATATCTAAGCCTCTTCATAACATGATACGCAGCCAGGCCAGGGAGTAGATACCCATGTTTAATTCTTAAATAGTTGTAAGTATATTGTTTATATACACTGCTCCTATAAGCGTTGGCTACCCGATATATTTACACTTACAAAGATGTAGGTTTTAGTTAACTGGCGACAGCCACTTTTAGTTGGCTACAATAGTGCCAAATTCTTGAAATTAAACTCAGTAGATTTCATGTCAGGCAGTTAATGAAAAATGAAAAGTACAGGGAAAGAAATGCTATACGTACACGATCACAATCAATTGCAAAAGACAGAAGCAAATCTATTGCACACACAACACACACACATTCATATTCCTGTTCCATAATTGTTATGCCTACATGCCCAAAATGTATTTGCTGATTACCAGTATTTTAGGTTTGGAATCGATCATATGGATGGAGTGCAATAACTGTGCTTGCACTAAGCTGACCAGATTTCTGAAATGAAAAACAGGGACATTTGTAGTTTGGCTGAATATATCAACTACATATCTGATGTTATTATTTCTGAAATAAAAAAGGGGACATATTCACATTTGCCTATTTTTATCAGGGTAAATGTAGAACTGTTGTAAAAGATCTGGCATTTCAGTCCCAATTGTTGACTATAATGTGTTTTAAGGTTTGGTGAACAACCTTAAAACAATCCAAAGTAACTGCTCGAATAGGGAATCGTTCTATATTGTACTGATATCGTTTATGATCGGTTATGCCTGCTTATTGTATAAAGGCGATAGTTAGACCTGGCCTAGCGAGGTCACATCACAGCCTATCAGATAGACACGAGCCAAATTACCAAGTCTCTTGAAATTAATATTCATGAGAAGGCTAGAAACTTTTGCAATTTAATAATCAATTCATACATTTAGAAAATTTATATTTTTAATCAGGGACATTTCCGGGGACACCTTCAGCTGGGGATAGGCCCCCAGACACAGTCCCCATAAAACGGGGACGTGTGGTCACCCTAGCTTGCATGCATGCTTTCACGCCATGCAGGGAGAATATGTTTCATCCACGATATCTAGGCCTACCCCTGGGGATTTCATCCAGGAATAGCGGCCAGGTCAGTTTTAGCTGAGACCGGCAAAGCTGCATCAGTCTTGTATGTGCAGCATTTTTTTTAAAAACCTATATACTTTCTATATTTACCAACATGGAAACAGAATAAATCACTGTCCTAAACAGTTTCGTCATCGGCATACATTCATATCTGGCAATATCCAACACTGAATGTGTCCGACAAATGCGTCAATCTGTGAGTGCCTCAGCTGGAAATGTGTGAAGTGTCTGTCATCGCACGCTTTAGATTCTTAATGTGTGTCATTTATCTTTGCTTCACCGAAGACCAAACCCAGAATGTATCTTTCTGCGGTGATGCATGAAATCCGTCCATCAACGTTAACCGTTTCAGATGGACAAAGCACACGGTGTGAAATATTTCATGAGTGGCTATATGTTGAGACGTTAAGGTGGACGTGACATGGACAGCCGCCGCAGTAGATATAAGGGGCGATAGCTAGCCCCAGAGGCCCTGCTGTGTGCCATGCCACCAGTCAGCCATTTAAAGGGGTAGTTCGGAATTTTGGACATAGGACCTCATTTCCAAGTGAGCCAGTGTGTTATTTATCATTGGAGACCGTTTTCAACACGTTTCATTCAGTCCTTCTAGTTGCAGAGTTCGCTGGTGCTAGGCTAGCGCAAGTCAGCGGTTTCCGCTAGCCTGCCAATAAAAACAGTCTTACCCACTCCACAGTACACCCGAGGCAAATAAATGGTAACGCCAGAATATCAATGTAAATGTCTGTGTTGATAGAATAATGTTAGAAATAAAACGAACCTTGTATCACATTGCATTTTGAGGGACTAGTTTCTGAAAACGGTCTCCAATGATAAATAACACACTGGCTCACTTGGCTCACTTAGGTCATATGTCCAAAACTCCGAACTACCCCTTTAACATTAAGGTTAGCCGCATGTGCAGCTACATGTCAACAGGTCATTGACCATAGCACACAGGCAGGTTCCAAGCCATAGGGGTTGTAGTAAATGTGAACGTGTACAGTATGTGACAATTATGTGGACATTTTCATACTCACAGGATAGAGATGAGAGCTGGCCTTTTTAAAGAAGCTATCAGTAGCGAGCGGATAGTTTGCTGGATAAGGGGGCTTGTCCCAGGAGCTAGTTAGCCCAGCATGCGAGTGGATCCCACATGGTAAGAATGCCAGGCTTGCCATTTGGAGACACAGAAGACTAGGTTTTCAAAAACACCTAGCTGTGTGTAACGAAACATGGAGACGTGTAATTCATTTTATTAGGTCATTCAAATAGACAACAGGGCCTTCTAAGCGGCTGTAAAGTTAAGAGGCTAATCGTCAATTGGCTCAGCGACAGCTAGCATTACCCGACACTGAGTATAAGGTGTGAAGATGGCTGCAGACAGCAAGATGGATGGACAGACTTTCTGGACTGCTAGATACAGTACATAGACGGACAGAGCAACTCCCTTGTTAAATCTGTACAGAGACCGGGACAGAGAAAATATCGTTCCTTTGATGTTTTTCACACACTATGGCGACAAACTTCAAAATATTGTGATTTATATTGGCAGACTGGTGGGCAGATGTTGAGATGAAAATATGGATACAGTAGCCTGAATATAGTTAGTTGTAAGATGAAGTGTGAGGCTCTTTGAAATAATAGAGAATACTATAACGTAATTCACAGTCAAACACTTTATTATTTGTCATTAATCTAGAGGAAACTGTGAGCAATTGAAGCTGGTCAAAACGGCTGTCAAACAACCTGTTTATACAAAATACAGGCAACCAGGCTTACTAGGTTGTCAGCTGTGGTAAAATCACCGGATGCAGGGCTGTTTTTCACATTACCGAAGGCAAAGTTTTAAATGTTTAAATGTTTAAAGACACAGCTTACGTCCTGTGACAGGTGCTGAGACACCAGTCAGGATTCAATCAGACCTCTGACTCTGTAAACGACAGGTCGCTAACTCACGTTGCTTTCGAGGCGTAAAAACGTTGTTCTCACATGATTTAAACAAGTGAAACCAAAGCAGCTGCTATAGAGTATAAATCATTGGTTGCCAGATTAGGCTAGTGTGGAGAATAGGCAATTGCATGTTTATTAACTTGTAGTACAAAATAACAATTTTATTTGTACAATTAATCAGTTAAAAAGGAATAAAAACATCAATTTTTTCTGCGTCTGAATAGTGTTCAGCAACATGTGTAAGCTACTATTTAGACAGAGTGAATACTGTGTACTGTCCATGATATATGGACATGTTATGTCAGTATTGAAAATGGCAGGGTTAGACTTGCAAATGTCAAAAAATTACAACCTAATAAAGTATTTCTAAAACAGCAGACAGACCCCATAACAAATAAGGTGTTTTACCAAATGCTTTACAAGTTGTAAATCAATAATAAGCGTAGAACAGCTAGCTTCAAAACCACAGTAATTTACAGGCCACTTCAACTTCACTCACTTCAAAGATGACAAAATCTTGTTAACCATGATTGATGTCTGCTGAAGCAACACAAACACATAAATTGTGGATGTTTTAAAATAGAAGCAGCACTCTGCAAAGCCATACATGGGCCCTCTAACCTTTCACTTTCCAGCACAGCAAGTAACAAACATGGCGCCTGTCACGCACAGCCACTAAAGGGCCAACAAAAACTCACAAATTGACCCTGTCACTTTTTTCTATTTGCACCAAAACGACGGATATTAAAACTGTTGCTAGGTGCCACCTGACAAAACAGTGCAGTTTGGTGATAGTCAGGCTTCTAACGGTTAGGAAAATTCTTCTTTCTCGCCGCAAGTCAAGGTGAAGTTTTATGTTCTTAATACAGAATGACGAGTTCATCTTCAATACAAAGATAAAGGGCATTATACAGGCATAGTACCACTATCAAATTACAGTAAAATGGTGCTGTTTCACTGGAACAGCATCTGTTTGTACATTTTTCTACTTCTTCGATGCAGTTAGGCCTACTGTTAAATTCTGATAGGTGTAATAAGATCATCTTGGTCCGTGTCGAGGTAAATTCAATTGTGATACATGCTATCATTATCTTGGTTGAGGTGCTAAAGATTAGGTCTGGTAAACTAAAATCTAAAAACAAACCAAATACTAACTTAATAATTTGAGGGTAACCATGAAAGATATAATATTAATTATAAGGCATTAATAAGGTATGTCAATCAAACATTAAGTAAATGTAGCTTTCTGAAATGTGGACATATTGTTAAAACATTTCAATAAAATGGATTTGTCTGGAATCCAGTAAATACCATTAAATGTAACTTTGTTGAGTACCTATTGATATTAATATACCAGAAGAAGCCAAACTATATGATAAAGACTTTAAACCCTGGGAGACATTTTTTCTTTTAGGCAAGATCAAAAGATAAATTAGACCATTGCATCAGTCTTTTATTCTTAGTATATTTTATGTTATCGGTCATCTCTCATATTCAGCCGTCAGTGCTGATGTGTGAAGTTGGCTCAGATAAGCTATAAAACACAAACCATATTGTAATTTACTACGATGAAAATCAAATGAAAATGTTCTATTCTACCATGGATTTACTTGTCATTAACTCACAATAGAGTAATATGTGTCTTGCCCAATTTTATCTGACGATGTAGACTTTTAAATGTATTTAGATATATCAACATTTCACACATAAAATCAAATACTTTAGTGTTCAAATGCATTTGAAGTAAACATTACAACCCAAAATATACAACGGATTCCCTGATTTTCCTTGAATTGCTGTTTTTCTCAAGCAGTTCGGTCAAAGCAGACCCTACAGCGGCAGTGCTTTACAGGGGATATAGACATGTAGAACTGTATTTTTGATTGCCCTGCAGATGTACGCTTCAATTCAGAATCATTCCTGGACTATATTCCCACATTGTTCATATTTACTCCAAGATATCCCAGCAACTTCCTCCCAGTGATTCACATTCCAACTTCTCTCCAACTTCTCTCCGCCAAACCGCATCTCTCAAAGGAAAGCTGTGTTCTCAGCTGGGTTGTATTTCTGCAATCCCACTCAAACTGATGAATTTTTCCACTAGCTTCTGTTCTCCGAAGCTCCGTGACAACTGTGCGGAAGCCCGACATTAGGGGTCTGGTACTCACCTCTGCAGGGGTTCTCCGGAAGAGTTGGCCGCCGCGTATCCGCCACCTCCGTCGCCGAATCCTTTTCCCAACATCTTCGCTTGGCTGTCCTTAAGAGTCTCAACGTGTCTCTGTATGTCCCCGCTCCAATCCCAGGCCTGATGCATGGCAAAGCAAACTGCCCAGTACCCCTGGGGTTCTCTCACACCCCTGCACCCCTGATCAACCTGCCCTACGCCCCCAAAAACCACCACCAACACCACAACAACAGCTAACTAAACAATTACCTCCCTCCACAGAAATACCCAATACAAAACCAATGCATCCAGATGAGGCCGCCTTGTCTCTCTCTATCACTGTCTGTTTCTCTCCCTGTGTCAACCCTCTGTCTCTCTGTCTGTCTCTCTCTCTCTCTCTCTCTCTCTCTCTCTCTCCCTTCCCTCCTGCTGTGACTTTGGACGGCCGTCAGGAAAAGCCAGCCAGCTGGAGTAGAGGGGCTCTCTCTATGCCTCCACCCCCCTGATAGACAGCAGCAGTGGTCGCAGTGTGCCCCCCCCCACCTCCAACACCTCCAGCTCCCGTCTCTCTCCTGCACCACAAGGCCCTGCCACACACCGTCACACACACAAGGACACACACACACACACACACTCCTACGCCCAGTCTTCCCTGCTCTTCTCCACGAGTGTCAGCAAAAGAAGGTGGAGGTGAAGGAAAGCAGGACTTGTAGCAAAGGGGAGCGGAGGCGTGAGTGAGAGAGGGAACCACACAGGAGAGGCATGCGCTGGTGGGCCCTGCCGGCGGGAGGGGGGGGCTGAGTTAAAGGCAAGGCCCTGAGCGACCAATTGGGAGACCCCTGCTTGGGACAGCTCCATGCAGCACGACAACAGAGACCGGAGTGTGACACAACCCCCCTTTCCTCCTCCGGCCACTGCTGATTATCACCTCCAGGACACACACACATACACACACACTCTCACACACACACACACACACACACATACATAGACACACACACAGACACACACACACACACTCACTCACTCTCATACACACATACATAGACACACACACACACCCTCATACACACATACATAGACACACACATACTTAGACACACACACACTCATACGCGCATACATACACACACACACACACACACACTCATGCACACATCCATAGACGCACACAAACTCATACACGCATACATAGACAAACACACACACACCAATACACGCATACAAAGACACAGACACATACATACACACACTTCTCATATACACAAACACA
>OMKX01054469.1:0-13836 GCA_900302425.1 Brosme brosme
CCACCTTTCCTAACCGACGTCGTTGCACGACGGCAAGTATTGCTGACGTAAGTCTCTAGCGTGAAACTACTATTTCCCGAAGATGGACTACAACAAGCGCTCTTTCGATCCATGCGTTCTTCGCGTAGAGTCGGTAAACTTCGTCGGTGGCATAGTGCTTTAAATATTGCCGCCGTAAAGGATTATGGGATACCACTATCTCCTTTCCTTTCGTAAAGGTTGCTCAGGAGTAACCTATGCTAAAGGAGGGTTAAAGGAGGGTTAAAGGAAGCATCGAGGCTCCTTTCCTATGCATTTTTAGAATTCGAAGCACCTTTCCTCCAAATACTTCCGGGTCATCTCGTTAGGAAAGGAAATTTCCTATGCGAAAAAGGGAATTCGTAGAGGCCCTGTGGCTCTGTAGAGAGGAGTGCTGCTGCCCCCTCGGCAGGAATACGTCGCTAGACCCGCGGGGGTCCTACCTGTGATCGCGTCTTTACTTGCACTCGGGAGCATGAATATATGTGGAATATACAATATCTTTCTAAATTTCAAAAATATCTATATTCAAACTGCGTGGGGGAACTCCGCCTACCCGGGCCAGACACTTATAGTAGGCGAACAAACCTATTCCAGTCTCAACAACAACGCAATGGCGAAGAATTTATTTCGGATTTAATGATATGTCGTGCTTCAAAACATGGCCAAAATACATATACACATAATAAAAAATGTATTCATAAGAAGTCGGAAAAAAGTCTACTAGAAAGAGGAGCTTCTGTATTTTTCACGGTATTAAACAATACCTTCAGTATTTCTAAAAACCCTGGTATACCGTAATACCGCCCAAGTCTAATAAGCTCCATCTTTCAATCACAAGATCTATGCCTCACCCTTTATCGCTCCGATCAACCTTTCTTCTTCTTCTTCGTTCTTCGCTAACGTTGCTCTAACTACGTCACAAACTAATCCTTCTTGTCATTAGCTGTGCTGAACTGTTTACTCATTTTTTGGGGTCTAATGTCACACTTTGTCTTGCTCTTCTACTCCTTCCTTGCGCCCCTCACCGGTCACCCACACTTTTACCTCCCCCCCTCCCCCCTTCCAATCCTTAGACCCGCGATGCCAACAGGGCCGGCGACCAGATCACCGCGGAGAGGAACAGCAAAACGGCCCGAACGCTGAACCACGTGTCGCTGGGAATTGGCCTCACCGCCTTCATCGTGTCAATCGTCCTCGTAATTGTCGTTAGCAGCAGCCAATTCTAAAATTGTATTATCTCATTTTACTTATGCCATGCTGGCCAATCAGCCCCAATCTGTGTTTGTTGATCTTTTGTTCCTATCAAGTAATTTTGTTTTAAGGTGTTAGAATGCGCTGTTGGTTTATCATTGGTATTTTTCATTTTCCAACTTAAGTGATTTTAAAACAATGGACCCTGCTATAACAGGCAAATCGGGCCTTTATGGGGTTGAGTGTCCCATTTAATTAACACTGGGTCCCAATGGAGACTTTCTCCTTCCTTGTCACAATAGTCTTGTCTTTAACACTATTTTTAAACTCGCTAATACTTGAAGCGATAGACACATGTTGAACATCCAAATGTTCGTCTACTTCTAATGAGCATGACCAAGTCCCATTTATAGTAGTCCGAGTTATAATTTTTGAGAACAAGGCTATGGTTTGAGGCTAGGTTATTCATACAAGACATTCATGTTTGTTTCCTTACATATGGAGGTATGTTTCGAAAAAAGATCTTTGTCACGTCATGCTATCTATACAAACCCCCTGGCATATGAAAGGTCAAAATCCACTGATTTACCGACAGTAACAGTATAGAATAACATAATCCCACTCATACCAAGTAATAATAACAACAGTATTTCAGTACATCCTCACTGAAAGTATCCAAATGCATTACAAATTCATTGTGTGAGGATGTTATTTATATTTTAAAATATAAAGTAGACATAAACATAGAGTAGGCTGCCATCAACTGTCGTTATCTCTGTCACTGAGGGAATCATGCATGAGCTGTTGCACTTCTCAGCCACAGGTTATGTTATCTTCATGTTCGTTCATGATTTGTCAGTTTGATGCTATACTCTTGGCAACGACATGTTTGACTCTATTTCCCCAATAATAATAGAATGTTAATAGCCAATCACACACTTACAGATTCCCCCTCCAGTAACATGATTGGTTGAAATAAATATGAAGGGAAAGAAAGGGAAACAGCCCATTCATCAAGGTTTTGAGCTTGTCTCCCACCCTCATTTAATTGTCAGACACTAATAAAGTAATTCAAGTATTTTAGATACAAAAATACTATAGCCAATGTATCTGGCTATAGTATTTTAGTTTTTTCACTCTGATAATTGTAATAATGGCCATCTCTGCCAATACTTCTGTATCGTATTAATACTGTGTCATACTAATACTACTTAATACTACTACTTATCGTACCAACACTGTATAATACTAATACTACTTATATCACTTAGCATTCTAATAGGCCTACTTATACTTGTAGGCCTATCATACTACTTCAACTACTGGTACTTATATTAATATTGCTTCTACTACTAATACCTATCACAATACTAGGCTTATGGTTCAAACTATCACTTTAGTTTAGCTATTTGTTTACCTCTTAAACTACTTTTCTAACTATTTGACAATGTTACAATGGTTTGTTTGTTTGTAGTTGATGTTTACTCTATTCAAACTTACAATTTTTGAACTTCAAATGATTTCACTTGAGTTCAGCCATTCAACATTTACATCTTTAACTATGTAGCATTATTAACACATGTTTAGCCGTATTTTACACTGCAGCACTTAACACATTTTCTGGGGAAATCATTTTTTTTATTTTATAATTTAAAAATTTCGAATTTCGAAACAAACAATTGAAAAGTATTTTTTTGGAAAGTTTTGCTCTCCTCGCTCTACATATGATTCCTTTTTCCAATTTCAATGTCCATTTATTCCTGTAAAATGTTGATCATATCAAAGCAAAGCACTTTACAGTCTCTTGCCAATTATTAAGTGTTTTACACTTTTAGTGTTCCCTTTATTCATACAGTAAAACGCATGTATCTGTGCTAAACATTGATGCCTTAGGAGTTTTTTCTGCTCTGTCTTTGATACCGCAAACAGAACACATCGTTCTGCAAAAATAAATCAAGTACAGCATTGTGTCACTGCCGCAAAGCATTTATGTTGAAGTCCACTATATTTGCTATATTCTATATTTCACTAAGACATCTTCACATTCTATACCATGTAAAGCAACACACCTTTAACCTGTCACATCTTTTAAATATATCGGTTGTCACTCGGGTTTGTCAATTAAATGTTGTATGTTGTATAAATGTTGGGATAATTATATCACATTTATTCATGAATAAAGTTAGATACATTTGTATTTAAATAAATGTGGTCTTTGCACTAATTTATTTGTTATAATTATTTGCAGAGAAATTGAATAAATTTAGAACACACACACCCAAGGTAATTGTGCAGGAGAGGTGAAAAGACCTAAGGGTTTACATTTTCCACAAACTTTGAGTCACGGATACCATCTTCAAGTTGCTTATTTAATAACATTTATAAAAATGGATTTGATTTACAACCATTTATAAAGTTGTCTATGTCTCTTGTGCCAACTGTTCCTATCTCAATTTCCTGTAACTCCCAATTTCTGTTGTTGCTTTGTCCCAAGTATTTATGGTTTGTAGTAGATAATGACCTGTGTACTAATGAATCATTATGTATAATTGAATTGCCATGGCACTGTGACCTTTCCACTTCCTCTTATTACTTTAATCATCTCCCCTTGGTTCATTACTGTCTTCATTGCTATCTCATCTCACCCTTGCATGTTGCCTGGTATCCATATTTTATACTCCAAACACAAAGTTCACTTAAACAATACTAGTGCTGGTTTTGTGGCTGTTTGCACGTAGCCTTGGTCTAGACTGTAAACGATTGCTGTAAATGTACAGCAGGATCAGGTTTTCAACAGAATTAACCTGTTACTTTAAATACAGCATTTTACTGTTAATAGAAAAGTAAATCTGGTAAATTACCCTCCATTGACCGTTTTTAAACAGAACTATAATGCATTCCTAAAATACAGCACGTTACTGCTAATCAACTTTCGAAAGTATCTTAAGTAACAGTATCATGCAGTATTTTTTGCATCTTGGGAAGAACAATTTCACCTGCACTGCACATGTGAAGCTGGATCCGTTCTTTTCTTCATCCATCCCCATCTTACTAATTATTTGGTGAGTGGCAATTTTATTTAATTAATAAATTGGAGCAAAGTCTATCAGTGCTTTTTCCAGTTTGTTTACATTAGCCTACTAAATATGTGCATGTCATAGAAGGATTCAGCAGCTAGCTAGCATATATGATTGCCTATAAATAAGACAACACAAGGAGCTAATAAGGAGTTCATTTTGTGCCGTAAAGGCCATAGAGCAGAAGCTGTGAGTGTATTAGTTGAACTATTGAGTGTTTTGTGCATCATTTCAACTCTTCAGTTGTATTTAGGTTGATATTTTTAAGGTTTCTCTGACATTAGAGATGCACCAGACTATTACTACTACTGCTCTACTGATCAAAGTAAGTACCTGCCTGGTCATCATGTGACACAATTGATCAGTTCATTTTTCAAACCCCTCAAACACTGAAGTAGGTAACTGTTAGGTGAACTGGTGAAAGGCACTGTTTTCTTACTTGCTTCACAGTCTTATCTTTTCGATGACATGTTATTGCACATCTATAAATGTGCTGCCTTTATTGTGCTGTTAATCAGGGTGTTACACAACTAGATTTTTACAGTGTCTGAAGAAACACTATAATTTTTCAGGCGCTTTGTTGGAATATACCCTGAGAGAGGCACCAAGGCTGCACGGGGCAAAGCCTTATCAAAGAAAACTGGCAAAGTCACCAACAAAAAGACAACAACAGTCAATCCACACTCTGCTGAAGAGACTGATGGACTTTGAGTGGGACTTAATTTAAGATGGTGAGCTTACTCAATCCCATTTCTCACATATATTTATCAAACAACAGCTTGTCTCATTCCTCTAATTTTCGAGAGAACTGGTGTCTTTGAGTTGGCCATAAGTCATTCATTTTAACTCACTCCCCCGCCATCGCCCAGTACTTGGACTTCCACATTTAACCATGTGCCTTTGATTTTAACTGTTTTTGACGGACAGCATATATTTTCTTATATTGACAAAACACTTTTTATTCAATGTTAATTTTTTTTGCTAAAAGCCAAAGGCATTTTGAGAGAGAAGGCTGTCTCAAAAGTTTGTTAGCATTAGTTTAACATGTAATTGTTCTGTATGTGCAGTTTCCAATAAAAAGTAAAGTGCAATAAGAAGCTGTGGATTGTTTTTTCCCTAACATTGTAATTACATGATTGAAAAATTTGTGCTTTAACTCTGCTCTTCACTCAGAAAGAATTTTTTTTTATTGTTTGCATTCTGTGCTTGTAGCCAAATTTGGAGAGAGATTTTGGGAAGACTGACAACAAGTAAGGTCTATTATAGCCTTTTTCTTAACAAAAGTGCCTTTAATCATATGCAGTGTGACTATTCCTGTATGTATATCTTGCTAAGTCAGCATTAACTTAGGTAAAAAGAAATAGGTTTATTAAAACGTATGTAAAAAATACAAATGTAATAGTGCCTTAAAAAAAACAGTCAACTGTAAAATACTATAAAAAAAAACTGCTATATAATTGTTATGTATTAACTTCAACGTAATAAGGATGGCTAAACCAGGAGTTGTAGTCAACATAGTTTTACTGGATCTACATAACTGAAAACATAAATCACTGCGCACACATACAACAGGCAACGCATAGAACAAAAAGTAGTGCCTTCATTATGTGGGTATACCACATACATAACAATAATGTATTTTTAAACAAGTCAGTTAACTGTCAAATACTGTGAAAGTAATAAAAAAACAGTTCATACTTAAATTTTCATTAACAGTACAAAACCGTAAATTTTAGTGACAGTAAGAAAATGTTAATTTTACAGTAACTTAATGGCAACCCTACTGCCTGTTGTTTACTGTGTGTTTTTTTTTTTTACAGGAAAAGTGTTAAGAGTGTACTTTTCAGCTTCAGAAAATGAAAGTGTTTTGAGTCTCTTGTCTGGAATGACTAACAAAAAGCAGCCATTGGTAGCAGTATGGTTTAAAACATGAGTCATCATTTTCCAACAATGCATATAGAGTAAAGGAGGTAACCACGCTGTCAAAAACTGGTTTGTTACTTCATCTTTGTTTGAACTATGCACACTTTTGATTTTACTGCTTCTGTTATGAAAGAGAAAAGGTTCAGGCTGGTTCAGGTAATGCTATCTGATCATTATTAATCATTCGTCTAATAATAAATACTGGACTTTGCAAAAAATAATTTAGATGATTATGGGCCTCACTCAAGAGAACGTGAGCACCTTCTCTTGAATCCACAATCAAACGATTGTGGGAAGATAAGTGACATTTTAACTGGGGAAATTCCTACCTCAACAGATGTTCATTATGCTAGTTCAAGCTCAAGTTAACAGAAGCCAGAACCCATGGCCATTGTCCGCCTTCCCACATATAACTGTTACTATTCTTCGGAGGCTTGGGCAAAAAAGGTCAGAGTTGAGTTGATTTCCTGCCAGTCACGGTTGTTGTTCCCTCCCCACCCCCGTGTGTGTGTGTGTGTGTGTGTGTGTGTGTGTGTGTGCGTGTGCGTGTGCGTGTGCGTGTGCGTGTGCGTGTGCGTGCGTGTGTATCGCAGACAAGGAAGGCAATAAACCGTGGTGATCCGCTGGCTGCTGAGATGAGGAGCGCCGTCGCGCGTCGTCTGAACCACGCGGCCCTGGGCATCGGGATCATCCTAAAGGTCCTCGTTTGCCGCTTCTTCCTATTATAAGTGGTCAGATAATGCCTTGGTGAGCTCGTTTTGATTTAGCTCAGCGGTAATTGTCCGGTCAATATTTTTTACTTCAATGTTGTTGCTCCTCTCCACGTCTTTTTTTTATTTTTTATTTTATGTCTGTTTTCACCAACATTTTCCACAGTATTAAAAAACGTATGTTTTTCATGCTTGTTAAAGGCAATTCATCTCAGAATGTTGTGTTTTTCAAAGTCCCCATGAAAACAAAATAAGGGAATAGCCTTCTGTGTCATATGTTTCAGTGTCAAAAGTAGACTAAATTACACTATGATTATAGTTATAGGCTATTCTACTTGTAAGATAAAATAATTAACCAACACTCATCTATAAATTGTAATCAACATTGGCCCTATTGTTAATGGAGAGCGAGAGTACCCTTGTTTCAAAATATTTATCTGATGGCGTCGACTGCACGAAAGGTTTATAACGTTTACCTGCCCTTAACAAACACATTTTGTGCAGGTCCGTAGTCGCCCTTTTTAGAGATTTCATACACAGACCCAGCCTGGTTCTAGCAGTCTATCTAGCGAGGTCTTTTCAGTCCATTTCACAAGAGAAATTCCTTCTGCAAGGAAATGATAAATTCCGTGCGGGGGCGGACTCTCTCCGGCTGACACAAACGGAGGGGAAACGAAACGACCTCTTTGGCAGAGCCGGCTAACACTTTGGGCTTGGATCTTCTTAAATATATACTGTATTTGTTGCAAACGAGTGTGGTTTAAAAACAATCATTTTAACACCTGGCCTAAAAGTGAGAGATTAGTCCTACCACTTTCACCAAGTCTGATATTGCAAGGTTCTCATCTTCCTGCTCCGGCACATTATGTGTAATTATATTATGGATAGGCCAACAAATTAATTAGACATAAAGGAAAAGACACGCATTTATCCGGTTAAATTAGGTAACCACGACAAACCAATTATTTTTTGATGCCCCCTTGTGATATGTGCGTGTACTACAAGTCATATCGACCTTTGACCTCAAATAGTAGGCTTCACTTTATTCAACATTTAAGCACAAATATGTGTGAAGTGATAATGAAAATGCCAGACAAATAAGTTACATTCAGACATCAACACAACTTCTTTATATATATCAACAATGAGCTTTTTGTCCCTTTGTGCATGTATGCACAGCAATTTGATGCGTTGCACAACGCACAGAAGGCAATAGTGACAGAGAGAAATCTACTACCTACATTGTCATATGACACTATGTCAGATATTTACATTTAATCAACAATACTCCAAGCAACATCAGCATGCATTTCAAAGAACAATCATGGGGAAGAAGTTATTAGCATCCCTGCCCATGACACAGCAAATCAAAGGACACCAGTGCTTTACTAAAATCGATGATATCTGTCTACCATTCATGATCAATGGTAGATGAATGAATCAAAGATTAATACCGTTTCACTGTTTTCCGTTAGTATGGGGTACAGCAAGCGGTCATTTTAGTCTCTGCCGCTGAAAAGATTTTAAATTAAAAAGGCATATATTTCCGGATAATACAAACCATCAAAGAGTAGGCGCAAAAAGGAAAGACCAAAATCATAAGTTAACTGCAGAGTACATTTCCAAAGGGACGTTTAATAGCTGAATAGGTAGTTCAGTTATGACATGCTGGGCTTGAGGACAGAGCGGAGCGATGATGGGGGGGGGGCCTTAATAGGAACGGATGGCGGGGGGAATGTGAGCACAATCCTGTTCGTCCAGGGAGCTGTCAATCACAGGGCGGTACTCCAAGGTGACCTGGGATTGAAGGAAATGCGTCAAACACATGCACACCTAAAAACACATGGGGCCCGAGGTTTACAATAGGGCTAGATATTGACTTAAAACACATGGGCCCTGAGGTTTACAATAGGGTTAGATATGGACTTAAAACACATGGAACCTGAGGTTTACAATAGGGTTAGATATGGACTTAAAACACATGGGCCCTGAGGTTTACAATAGGGTTAGATATGGACTTAAAACACATGGAACCTGAGGTTTACAATAGGGTTAGATATGGACTTAGAAGGGCGGTGAACCTAAAATCCTTTTTGTATTGTTTTAAAAGAGAAATATGTCTTATATGATCTTCAACATAGTTATCTATTCCATTTTACCAGTGTTATGTAAAATATTCCAATGTATTCTATTTAAAATGCCCTAGCAGAGGGCCGGATGGAGGGAGGAGACTCCTACCTTGCCCGTCTTTGGGTCAACATAAGAAAGAGTGTGCTTCCTCCAGTGCTCCTCAAAGGGCTTCTTCTCCTGGCCCTGTAGGGGCTTGTTATAGTCATACTCATCCAAACGGTCCTGGGAGATAGCGTGGGAGAAAACAAAAGTAAAATAAGGTTTGATGGAAAACAGGGACAAAGATAAAAAAAACAATAATTAAGCCCGTAGCACAAAGGGCGAGAATATCGGTTCATATTTGTGGCACGACCCCAAAAATAACCTATTATTTGAACGGAGTAAAGCTCAGAGCATAGCCTGGCGGTTTACTATTTTTGGTGCAGAGATTTAAATACATAATTTTGCGTCTGGCCGACACGTCCGTGTGCCTCTCGTCTTTGGAATAAGCACAGAGAGATATCAGAGTCGGCCAAGGAGAGCAAAGCCCAGCCAACAGACTAAGCGAAACTCAGACCTTGAAGTCCTCTCTGGCGTGTGCACCCCTGCTCTCCTTCCTCTGCTCGGCACCGTGGATGGTCTGGGCGGCGTTGAGCATCAGGTTCTGCAGCTCCAGGGACTCCACCAGATCTGTGTTCCACACAATGCCTAGATGGATATAGAGGGAGGGGAAACGAACAAAAGGGCGTGAATCCAAATGAAAAACAACAGATCAGAAACAGAGCGTCAGCCTTCCCTGGTTAAAAATAATGTGCATTCACGTAAAAATGCATTTACATTACATGTAGACGGATGTTAAACCATTGCAAAAAAACGTGCGGGGAGAGACAAGTATAACAGGACATACAGGAAAAAATACTTAAGTGTATTGAATAAATAACACATCGCTGCAGCACCTCTGTCAAAGGTCTTGATGTCGTCCAGGGTTTGGTACACGGCGTCCAGCTTGTCACAGCCCTCCTTCAGCACGGAGCCCGTACGGAACACGGCTGCGTGGTTCTGCATCGTCTGCAGGGGGCGATGGAAGACGCCAGTTAAAATGACACTAGAGTTCACCTACAAGACTACAGGAAGACATTAGCAAGGGCCACTGTTTTACTGTGCGTGACAACCATGCTGTGCATCTCTCCACTGTACCGTATCTGTATGTGTTTATTGAACCAGGTGAATCCCATGAGATTACAAGATCTATTTTTCAAGGGAGCCCTGTCCAAGATAGCAGCAATACAGTAATTCAAACAACATACAAGAAAACATTTAGCAACTCAAAGTCTTAGGCCTCAAATGACGGAGAGGAGGACACGGATTTGACTAAGGAAACAATTACAAGTTCCAATTGAGTTTGCCTCCAAACCCTTGGCTTTCATTTCTGAAAGCCTAAAGCGAGATCAGCATATCTACCTGCATATCTGTCTGCAAGTGGTTCCCAGCTGAAGGGGGCATAGCACATAAAGGCCCGTTTGTGCATCATGACACATTTTATTTCATGCACACCTTCTGCATGTTGAGCCGGATCTCGGACGTCCTCATGGATCCGTCGGCGTAGCGGAGCTTGTCCAGGTTGGCCACTGACTCCTCCCCTGCGTTTGGCTTCAGCGGGGACAGCTGCTCTCCTGGGAGGGTATGAACCAGGCACAGTTCAGCTTCACATGCGGTCTATGTTGCGGAGCTAGGATGGAAATGGAGACCTTTCCCCACTGCAGACATCCATCAATAAATCCATCCATACATTTTTTTTTTAAAGTGCATTTTTTCCATAAGGAAAATCTGGGATTCATTACAATTGCTCAGCGGTCAACACGAAAACATAAATGTAAAAAGCTATTCGGCGATTAAACAAACCCATGGTGGTAAAATATACGAATAAACCTAATTCGCCTGTTGTCAGCCGATGAGAATCGTGTCTCGAGTGTCTTCCAGAACGCTGCACGGCTTATCTAAAGGCGAATGACCCAGGGAAGGGGCGGAGATTAGGGGCCGGGTCGGGTCGGTGCTCACCGGGCTTGTCCTCCTCGGCGATGGTGAGGGCGCAAGCTCTGCCGAACACCACCAGGTCCAGCAGGGAGTTGGCGCCCAGGCGGTTGGCCCCGTGGACGCTGGCGCAGGCCGCCTCCCCGCAGGCGTACAGGCCCGGCACCACCTTGTCTACACCATTGCTGTAAGTGATCACCTGGTGAAAGGACGTAGCAGCACATCAGCTTACAGTAGGCGGTTCTCAAGTATTTTGGGTCCCCGTTCATGTAGATGCATGCGTTCGCGTAACGTACCTGTCCTTTGTAGTTAGTGGGTACCCCGCCCATATTGTAGTGCACCGTGGGCAGCACAGGGATGGGCTCTTTGGTGACGTCCACCCCGGCGAAAATCATGGCCGTCTCGGATATGCCTGGCAGCCTGCTGGCCAGCTGCTGGGGAGGCAGGTGGTGCAGCTGGAGGTGCACGTGGTCTTTCTCAGGTCCAACCCCCCTGAGAGGGAGAGGCGTAGAGGAACAAAGCTTGTTTTACCAAGGGGGTCGGTGTACAGTACGCTGATGATTTACAGTCCTGTTTATGAGAGGGAAATATCTAGATTCTACATCCATCTACGTTTCTGTATTATATCGAGATTAAAAAAATCCACGGTTTTGACGCAGGGCACAACGCGCTCACAACCGTCTACGCCCGTTTTGACGTAGGGGCAGTTTATGAGAGATCCCCGCAAGACATGCGCAAATTGTGCATGCACATACTCTGAGAATGGGCGGCGACATGGTTACCATGGTTTACTAGTTCACATTGCTTTGGGTCATTTTTCGTACAAATGCAAGGGATAGGAATTGTGAAAAAAGTAAGTACAGCATGGCAGTTTTGGAAGCTTCAGAGAATATTGCAAGACATCTCCCTTGCTTTATATAGGCTGAGGAACAGTGACATATGAGCGAAGCACGTGACATTGCAATGCATCGCAAACTCACAACCACTTTGAAGAGAGATTCAAAAACTTTGTGTTAACAGGTCTAATGACAACAAGGAGTTTGTTACCACGTTCATACCTGCCCTCTCGGATTTCTATGGTCATGGAGCGGGAGACGACATCACGGGAAGCCAGGTCTTTGGCGTTGGGCGCGTAGCGCTCCATGAAGCGCTCTCCCTCGCTGTTGATCAGGATTCCGCCCTCACCACGGCAACCCTCGGTGATCAGGCAGCCCGCGCCATAGATACCTGGACATAGAAGATTCATGAGTTCATCTTCCAAACCCGATTAGATTATTAAAAGTTCAGTTCCCCTCCCCCGCAACACATTTATTATAAAATATTGGAAAATCCCACTAAATTAGCATTACACAACAATTCCAGAATATAAATAAAACAGGAAATGAGATCACTTCCATGTTTGTGGTTTTTTGGACAGAAACTGAACTCAATTGATAGCATTCTTCCACTGCTTCAAAACCAAAAGCGCTGGTCTGTTATGGAAAGGTCTTACAAATGCCGTCTGGTGTCAGATGTCCAGCAAGGACAAATATAAACATGACTTCTCCACTGGACTCATTATTCAAGTTCAAGACATAAACAACCTGCCATGACGACACCAATTCACTTGCAACAGCCTGTATTACAAGAAATGATAGCGAAAAACAACAAAGAACTAAGAACTGTTGCTTACCTAGATTAAACTAAGCTACAATCCAAGGAGGTCTGCTGTGACCCCAGAATGCTAGTATTGCCAACATCCCAATTGTTTCCATTTTCAACTAACTCCTGGAGTAAAGCGCCATCATGAGAGTTCGTAGACAAGGAGCGTACTGCCTGCCTACTATTGGACAGTACTAAATTGACATACTTTAATAAAATACCTTACATGACCATTTATTTAATTAATCATTCAACAGCTGTCTGCAACATTAATTCCAGAAAAGCTGACCTGAATTGATGCCATTGGTCCGGGATGTACATTCTCCACAACAGATCAATGAAGTCAATGGTCCAACTTCAACTTTATTTTTCCCAACACACGTATTAAGCAGTACTCACTTATATTATAAAATAGTCAAGCTCGACTGTCCCCTTTAAGTATTCACTGCATTGACGTTTCACTGTCCAATTATGAATTGAGCGTGAAGCGGTTTCATTGGTCCTAGCACTGAGGGTTACATCTTCCGCTCACCAGTGGGATGGAACTGCACAAACTCCAGGTCTTGGCAGGGCAGGCCAGCTCTGGTGACCATGGCATTACCGTCTCCTGTGCTCGTGTGGGCGGACGTGCAGCTGAAGAAGGTACGGCCGTAACCCCTGTAGGGAGAGGGACAAGAGTGATTACGGTGACCACTGGCTTCATGTTAACTGTAGTACCTAACCTATTGGGTACCATGAGATAATATAAAAATAAGATTGTCATTTATTAATCCCAGACAGGAAATGAGGGTGTCACAGCACAAAGTACAGGACAGTCGTAGAATATACACAATAAGAGTAGTCGAAATGTAGAAAAATAAATGTAAAACATAAAATCGACAGTGGACATTATTGACGGAACATGCTACATGATTAAAAGCATGTGTTCCAGAGAGTAATATTGGTACATCAGCTGGATATTTATTATAAGAAACCATAGAAACATTTTGCCCACCCGGTGGCGATGACGGTGTTCTTGGATCGGAATCGGTGGATGGAGCCGTCCTCCATGCACAGGGCAATCACGCCTTTACACTCGCCGTCCTCCATCAGCAGGTCAAGGGCGAAGTACTCCACAAAGTAACTGGTGTCAT
>OMKX01054471.1:0-11662 GCA_900302425.1 Brosme brosme
ATTTTTTAATTGGATACAGCCGATTTTCTCCTAATCCTTTATCTTCAATGTACAATACATCATAATACTATAGTAAAAGGCCTATAAGAAGAAATGTATCAAACATTTAGCGATGACATTTGGAGCTAGTTATTTATGTAGGTTATATCCATTATGTGTTAAACTCTAGGACTATTTGTTGCATTGTGGACAATGTGTGCAAGAACACTTTATATTTGATGTACACTTTACCACATGATTGTGTGCATGGGTTTATGTATTGAGCAGAGCAATTGTGAAAGTTTCCCCCAGGATTATAATCTGAATCTGGAATCTGAATTAGCAGAAGAAATTGAGTTTACCTATACTGTCATTTTCCACTCACAAGTTGTAATCCTTATATTAACTAAGAATTGAAAACATCCTGAATATAATACAATAAATGACAACATTCTTACACCACTAACCCCGCCCCTGTCAGCTGATGTTGGTAAATAATAAATGCCTTCGCTTCGCTTGTCAGGAAGTGCGCGAATGGTTCACCGCTCTGGAAAATGAGGAGGCGACGGTTTCTCACGGAACACAATCGCATCAGATAACTGGACGTTTTATGGTAAAGTACTCATCTAGTTTGAAAATCTTATAATGTATATCTATGACACGCATGCGCAATATAACGAATTGGAGTTTATCAATAGTGGGGTTAGCTGCTAGCAGGCTAGCGGTGTTTACAATGTATTAGCATCAAGTTGTTTGTAAACACAAAGTTGAGCGGTTGGAGTTATACAATACCTAGGCCTATCTGACCACAACCATAGTACTGATGTGAACACGTAAACATACATACATCCCCATTCGTGTCAATTCACAAACTCTGCATTTCCAACTTGAAATGTATCATAGCTAGCCTAGCTGGGAAGCTAGCCACTAGCTAATTCTAGCCTCTATTCATCGATTGTCTCAGCTCAAAAGGAGTCCTCAAGTAACTTTAATTATATTTCACGAAATGCACTTTATTCTTAAAAAGGTGGCCATTGTGTTGTCAATGTGTGTGCCATTTCATTTGAACTTTATGTGTTTATTAATATCCATTTCACTTTTATCACTTTCAGTTTTGTCAATTCAATAAAACAATAATGACAGGGTTGGTTCTATCAACTTTATCAATAGGCTGGATTTTTCAAATCAAAGCAAATGTATCAATATTGGAAAGACTTCTCTAACAGTGTTTCACTATTTGTGTAGAATGTGAAAATGGAGGGTCGAGGAACGGTTCGACCATGGGGAAAACTGGTGAAAGTGGCCTCCTGTGAATCTGAAGTTCTGCTAATCAAAAAGCAGTACACGATTGGCCGCAGAAAAGGTAATAGTTTATCAAATCCTAAAGCATATTAAAATGTATTTATGTAAGAATTAGTCAAAATGCAGAGTAAATTTCGATGCTTTAATATCGAGGACAGCTTATGCATAAACATCAGCTGTTCTTCTCTGTATCAGCTATGTTTTTGTGTTTTTTATTTATCAGACAGGTCTCGCTGTGCACTGTCTAGACCTTTGTGTCTAGAACGGCTCCTTTTCAAAGCTCAAAGGCCCCTTTAGTTCACTATACTTATAAACCCTCTTCTGATGATAACAAAGGGCGTCCATAGAGAACATGTGTGGAGAATATTAAGTAGTTTTTTGTATAGATTTTACCCAGGGAATGGCTGCCCATTATTCTCACGGCCCTCTGGCTTGTGTCTGTTTTGAAATGCTTTGCAATGCAAAGCACTTCGCCTTAATTCAGTATCTTATGTGTCTGGCAAAAAACACATGGATACAATGTGATAATGTAAATAACATGCATTATTTAGCAGTTGTTGGATCAGTATATCCAATACATAATTAGATATTTGAGTATACTCCCCAATGAATAAAGTTGCCATCAATTCTAATCAATACCTTGCAACTAGGGCTCGAACTAACGATTATTTTCATAGTCGATTAATCAAATGATTTTATTTTCGATTCATTGATTAGTCATTTGATCTATAAACAATAGCAAATAACATCACAAGTTACCAGAGTCCAAAGTGATTTCATAAACGTGCTTTCTTTGTCTGACAAGCAGCCAAGAAAAACTAAACGAGGCATATTATTTTTAAAATGATCAATGAACCAAATATTAAATTGAACTGCAACATTAAGCAGCAAATGTTTATTTGAACTTGATCAATGACTTCAATGATTAGTCACTTACCATAATTTGATTTGATACCTTTTCCTACAATCAATTAGTCATTGCAGCCCTACACACAACAAGGGGTCATTTTAGAATGAATTGTATGCAAAAAATTGTCTCAGGTAGTGCCTAATGTAGCCGTCATTGTTTCCTCAGATGTTATTGAATACTGTTGTATAGAAAGGTATTGCATTGCGTAATCCTAACAACATTATTCTATCCTGGCTAGGATGTGATTTATCCTTCCCTGCCAACAAGCTGGTCTCAGGGGAACACTGCAAAATTGTACTAGATGAGAACTCAGGGATGGTGTGGCTGGAAGACATGAGGTATGTGGCTAAAACATTGTTTTACACTCAACCCAGTAACAGCAGACATAATAAAGTTAACGCCAGCCATTTGGGAATAGCATGGAGTCTGAGGGCTTGTTGCTCTTGGTTTGGTTTACAAACTGCTGACAGTGAACCACTCGCATGGTTAACTAAAGGCCTGTCATTCCTGTTGGTCTCAGTTGTCAAAGAAAGAAAAAAACAGGCTGCTACATTTCTTAATTCTCTTTATATGTTTAGTCTGACACTGTGTTACTCTTTAAAATGTTGCTGTTAAATACAACGCTATACCTCATGGAAATGAAATACTCTAGTGTTTTGTAGAACTAACAACACAATCGTAAATACAACTTGTTCTGTTTTTTGGTCCGGTAGCACCAACGGCACTGTGATCAACATGTCTAAACTGATCAAGAAGCAGATTCACATGCTGCAGAATGGAGATGTCGTCCACTTTGTGTACCGGAAGAATGAGCCAGAGCAAAGTGAGTGTTTTGTTTAACGGTATAAGCTGAAAATTGTAATTCTTAACTATTTATTATTTTATGGAGAGGCTGTACTTTGTGTCATCCTTAAACAAACAAGTCCCTCTATGAAATTACCTAAAACATTAAATTAAGTGGACTTAATTGTCACCGCGATGCGCCAATCGTGTACGTCCATGCACGACCTTGGCATTTAAAGTCGCCGTTTTGGCACAATTTTGCTATGGGAACAGAGATTACGCACTCAACTTTTGGAGCTTTTACAATTTCTGAGGTATGGAACACGAGTCAAATCGGCGTATGAACCAAGCGCGAGGACCGTTATTACGACTATTTTGGTTCACGTGGGCTCACGCAGTTCACGCACGCCGACTATAAATTAGGTTTGACTTTACAAAGACAGGCATTTGGAAGGCACTCTACATTCACATGGGGTTGTTTACTTCCTCTGCATTACTGTGCTTGTTTTTACTGTAAAAGTCTTTAATGTAAAGACTGTAAAGGTAATTTTATCTTCTAAAGACCAAAGCAACTGGACGCAACTCTCCAACTTGTTTTGACTTTGGCTGTGTTTTTGGAAAACATGAATCGTTTGTGACAGAGATGGTAACCAGCAGTCTCGGCTGTTCATGACACAAACAATACTAGATGCTCAGAAACCATTGGGGCTTTGATTAGGGATTCCAGGAATATAACACGTTTAGAATAACCCTTTTCCTTTCACTGATAGGTCTTTTAAGCTTTCGTACCATATGTAATTACTTGATTATAATGCACTGTTATTATTTTCTCTGTAGACATTGCTTACGTCTACCATTCCATAAACCCGGAGCTGGGTGTTTTGCAGGATGTGTGTGGTAAGCCAGTTGATTTTGTAGTTAGAAAGTTTTCATACAGGCTTTGCTTTGGCTTAGTATAACTAGCTTCTTGAAAATCATTTTTTGAATTGCCACTTTAATTGTTCTAGAGGAATTTCGAGGAGACAGTTGGTGTGTTTACATAAACTGACTACTGACTGGAAACAAACAGTTCCTACCAACTCATAAAGTCTAACAATGCAATAAGGAACTTGTGTATACACTAAAGTGTGTATTCATTTATATTTTCATTGTCATATAATCACCTAGTACTGTGCACTTGGACCTGAAAGCAAATTCTATGTATTCTTGTAATTCACCTGTTGTTATTCATCATGGTGGCCTACAGTATCTGGTTTTCATTCACTTTCACTCTCAATGCTAACAAGCGTCTTTCCATCCTGCAAGGTGCTTTATCCCGAGGTAGCGTGGTCGCGGCGGGGGGCTTCCACGCCCGCGCTGCCTCCCCCTCAGACCTCTCTCTGTCCGTGGAGCCCGTGTTGCTGAGGAGCGCCCCGAGGGATCTGTCTCAGGAAGAACCGCAGCCCTCCACCTCCGCCTCCCTCCTGCACATTGAGGGCTCCACCGGCCCTGCTGCAGCGACCAAGCTTACCCAACCCCACGGGGCCTCCCCTACTCATGGTAGGTCCTCCAAGCCTCTGTTTTCATCCTGCCTACAGAGGCTCACACCCCCATCATGCCCCCGCATAAGAGGGTCGTATCTGAAGCAGTATTTAGGCAATGACCACCAGCTTTCTGCATCTTTTGGGGATGCTCTCTGTCTGATCTTGGTGTGTTTTTATAACTTTTCTTCCAGGGCTATCTACAGTGACAGTCCCATCGCAGGAGAACACAGACGGCATGGAGCCAGAGAGGAAAAGGAGGAAGACCACTAACGGTGAGTTCATTAGCTGGGGCTCTACCTGTGTTTCCTCTGGCAGACCCTGACGGTATAGCACCATCCTGATGGTATGGTATAGCACCATCCTGATGGTATGGTATAGCACCATCCTGATGGTATGGTATAGCACCATCCTGATGCTATGGTTTAACACCATCCTGATGCTATGGTATAACACCATCCTGATAGTATGGTATTGCACCATCCTGATGGTATGGTATAACACCATCCTGATGGTATGGTATTGCACCGTCCTGATGGTGATATGCTCGGCCCAAAACTATCACTGTCTTTGCATAATAATGGTTATTTGTTCATTCTTTGGTGTGTGATGTCTCAAACTTGATATCTTACAAGAGAAAATAGCCCTATTCCTGGCTCTGGGGTTACTATGTTATTGTGGGGTTATTGTGTACTAATAGCTTCATTTAGGGTTATAATCTGAACCATGCTCTCTCTTCAGATAAGGCCCATGACACTGCCCTCCCCCACACATCAAGCTCGGCGCCCAGCGGCCCGGCCCGGGGGCTCCTGCGGGACCTCCTTGGCAGGAAGGCCCCGGCAGAGGAGGCCAAGACGGACAAGATGGAGGACTCCCTGACCTGCATCATCTGCCAGGACCTTCTGCACGACTGTGTCAGGTAGCGTCTCCCCGCTTTCCCCTCAAAGCTATCGGGTGGCCCTACGGGGAAATGGTCGTTCTGGGCATCTGGTGTCCGGTGGGACGTGGAGGTTGTGTAGTCCAGCGTAATCGGATCTCCCCCTCTGGGCAGGGTCTGTGTAAGCCTAGGGCACTGATGTTGTTATTAAATTATTATCTGTGGATGAAAAAAAAACTGCACTCCGGGTACTACAGTCTTGGAACTTGATGGATTGATAAATTGCTGATGATGATTGATCTCTCATTTTGACAAATGATTGTTCCCATCTTCATTTATCTCGCTTTGGATTAAAGTATCTGCTAAATTGGCAAATGTACTGTATATAACACGACTATAGTATTCTCATTGGGCTATATTACCTGTCAATAGTAGTATAATTGACAGGTAATCTACATTCAAGTCAAAAAGCTCTGCCCATGCTACCGCCCCACTCATGTGCTCTCAACCTATGTCTCTACCCTCAGCCTGCAACCCTGCATGCACACGTTCTGCTCCGCCTGCTACTCCGGCTGGATGGAGCGCTCCTCTCTGTGTCCCACCTGCCGCTGCCCCGTGGAGAGGATCCGCAAGAACCACATCCTCAACAACCTGGTGGAGGCCTACCTCCTCCAGCACCCAGGTCTGTCGCGCTGCTCCCTCCCCCTGGCCACAGCGCTAGTTCTCCCTCATCCTCCATCACTCTATCTGTCTCTCTCTTATGATGCAATTCATAGCTGTAGTCTGCAGAGTAATGGCGAAGATGCAAAGTATTTCTTCCTACTGTGGCCAATGTAGTGGCAATTCTTTATGAGATATTGCGTCTAGGACAGATGAGATTTCTAAATGCAAAAAAGCACACAACAGTTATAGACAATTATTAAGCCTATTTTAATGTATGCATACACTAGACTCCTCTCTAGTAGAGTGAGCCCCGAACACAGTTTCACAGAGTCTTTTAACAGGTTCACCCCCTCCCCCAAAGGGCTGTTGCCTTTATGACCTTTATTAGCATTAGATGATCAAGGGGTACTGTTTCACACCCTCCTTTAGGCAATCTCCCCCTCATATATGCATCCTGCCTTCCTGTTCAACACTTCCCCCTACATATGAAAGGGTCACTACTTTCTCATGATCAGATCACAGGATGACAACAAATGGCCTGGGTAACAAAGTTTTATGATTTATCATGTTTTATCTAATTTAACGTGTCGTTTGGATGAAATACCGATTAAATCACTTGACAATATCTAAAATCTGTTATGGTCATCGAGTTAGTAGGGTTGTCACTTTGTGTTTATTCACTCTGTGAACCCAGTGTGTTCCTGTGGTTTTAATGGCGTGTGTCTTGTATGTGTGTGTCCACAGAGAAGTGCCGTAGCGAGGAGGACCTGAAGGGAATGGACAGTCGCAACAAGATAACTCAGGACATGTTGCAGCCGAAGGTGGACCGATCTCTCTCCGACGAGGAAGGCAGCTCAGATTATCTGTTCGAGTTCTCAGACAACGACAGCGATTGGTCGGACAACAGGTATACGGAAAGAACAATTCTTCATGTTTTATTGTTTTGCTATTTACGAAATTGATGACCGCGGGTTAGGTTGCATTTTATCCAAAGCAACGTAGAGTGGAAGCGGACGATTAAGAAACCAATGGGGCAGACTGGGTATCTAACCGCCTAGGCACTAGACTGGCTAACCACTCTTAATGCAGTCTTCTTCATTTTTAGTAGTTGTTTCAGCATTTTGTAAGTGCTTTTCCAGTCATTGAGATGGCATCTGTTGCAGCTAGCACTAAATAGTATTGCCTTTTTGGCAGGAATCGATAAAACCCATTTAACATTTCTTACTTAAAGGAGCCATATCTAACAAATGTACTGTAATAAATCATAAAATGACCATGATATCTCTTCAGAGATAAAAGAAACATGCTAAGTGGAAATATTGGCATCTCCGACAACAATGCTACAATGATTTTAAAAAGGAGTATGTTCTCCTTTTTAAATTTCCATTACGGGTCAGAACGTTTTTGTTTTGGCCTCCTGTGTTATGATTCACTATTCTCCGAGTACCCCGGGATGCCCGATATTAAACAAATTGGCACACAAACACTGCTCGCAGCCATGGAAGCAAGCAAACTAACTGGATCACAGAGATTGTACTAGATTCTACCCAACCTAATATGCCTCTTCCTCGTAACCAGAGCCGTGCTAAAACACGGGTCAATCTTGGAGTTGCATTTGAAAGATGGAGACAGCTGAGCCCTAAAGGATTTCAACACGGAACCACATTAGCTAGTTTATCAATTTCAAACGCTAAATAAATTGCAAACATACATTAGCTGATCAACATACAGTGTGGGACTCATCCCTTCTCATTGTCGAAAATTGTATAATAACATTTTAAAATTATAATGTTGCGCTAGGCTCGTCTTTTGCGCGCCTTCTTATGTATTTCTTTTCTCAATGTGGTGTACATGCATTCCCTCCACAGCCAGCCGTTTGTGGTGTGCAGACAGTGTCCGGGTTACAGGAGGGAGGGGGGTCCGGACCTGTTTGCCACGGGGTCCAGCTTCTTGGTCTACACTCCGACAGCCCCTCTCCTTGCCCCCAGTGCGCCGCTACCACTGGGGGCTGCAGCGGCACCTGGAGCAGCTGGGCCAGAGCCCAGGGGGGAGGGAGGGAAGCCAGCCGGAGAGCAGCCCTCAACCTCTGCAGACGGCCCCGCTGGTACGTCTCTCTGGGGGGAAAGTCTGCTGGGTACAAGGACCTGCTTGGCTGTATTTAAGAGAGCATGAAAGGACGCTCTGACATTTTATTTTATATTTAAAAACAGCAGAGGCAAGAGATGATGGCAAAAAAGATACATTAAAAAAACATTTATTCAGATTTGATTTTAAAAGTACTTAACTCTGATTTTGAAGTTCTTGGGAAGTGAAGTACTTCAACTTCCAGTGAATACAATAAAGGACAGCAATTAAAGACAAAATGCCTCCATGTAACTTGTATATCCCAACAGTACAGTGTCGATACCTTTTAGCCTCCTTGGTTTTTTTCTCTGCAGATCCAGTCCAGGAGTACCGCTGCTCTCCACAAGGCTCCCATGTCATCTGCTCCTGCTGCCTGCAGCCCATGCCAGACAGACGCTCCGAGCCAGGCAGCCAGCAGCTCGCTGTCCAGCAATGTAAGTCAACTCCAGAAACAAGCCGGTGGGGTGGGATGGTGAGGTTGTCGCGGTGTTCGACTTCCTAAATGTCCTTAATTAACTTTTTTTACCATTGCTAAATAAACAGTCAATTGTAAGTCAATAGAAGCTGTCAACACAGTGTGAAAGCAACCGTCTTGTATTATAATGACCCTTTTTTTTTCTTTTATCATTTATGTATTTAACATTTCTTAGAAATGTATGTTAATAATGTGCTCATTTAAACCATTGATTTAAATGAGTTTGTTTTATTTCCGAACGGTGTGCTCCATGTGTTGCAGGTGGAGCCTGCCAGAGGCCCTTCTGTCACATGTACTGGGGCTGTGAGAGGATTGGCTGCCAGGGCTGCCTGGTCCGCTTCAGTGGTACGGTTCCTCTTTAACAAACCAGGGTTATTCACTTTTGTACACTCTCTCTACTAACGGCCAGGACATAGCAATTTGAGATTAGCACCAAAAAAATGGGCAAAATAAGTAGTACATCCACAATGTCAATATTCAAAGTGTTGAGCACATCCAAAGTGAACTGCGACGGATGATTATTGGAGTTGTTGATTGATTATTGAATACAATTTTATTAATAATGGTCTGCTTTAAAATACACTTTCTGTCCATCGCCTAACATGACTCATCGTGTCACACTAATCCAAAAGTGCCTTCAGGTTAGTTTTATTTCCACCTTACTCTTGCTAACCGAATTACAAAAGCTACGTTTATTGATGTCTTTATCATGCAGCGCTCAACCTCACAAACAAGTGCCTGGATGGAGTGCTCAACAGCAATAACTATGAGTCTGAAATCCTCAAGGTAAGCTAGAAAAACGTCCTTCCTATTCATTCCTTGTGTTCCAAACAGTTCTGTCCATCGACCCTTGTCCCCTGCTCTCCTTTTGTCTTGTCCAATGGCTTGCATTGTGTTTTCCTCCAGAACTACCTGAGCTCCAGAGGCTTGTCCTGGAAGGATGTGCTCCAGCAGGGCCTGCAGGCCTTGGAACAGGGAGCCTTCCATCTGTCTGGTGAGTACTCCCCCAGCCAGACACACCATGGCACCCAACACTTTTTAGGATGGGCGTCAAAAACACTAACCACGCTTAATCACCTGTTTCGCTGGAATAGTCTGAGAACGGCATCTGCAGATTGTAGTGGAGGACGTCCCAATGATTAATATTATCTTTTTTATTTTAATATGATTCGGTTAATCAAATCAAGTTCATTTCATTTCCATGTTGTATTCTTCAAAACTCCTCTCTCTCTTTCTTTACCTGGTTGCAGATTACCGCATTTCTGCCAGCACAGTGCTTTGCTACTGCTGCGGCCAGCGCACCTTCAAGGAGCTGGCCTACAGGTTCAGGCAAAACATCCCAGCGTCCGAGCTGCCAGGTACCAGAGTTCACCTCCAACCCATGTCCCGTGTCACTGTGATGCAGTTGTTCCCAAAGCATCTGTCAAGGCAGCTTATAATGCTGGCTTATAAGCGATGGATATTTGATGGTACATTTTTGATTTGAATGTATACAAACAGACTAAATGATTTGTAGCCATGAACAAACTACTTCACTGGAACATTGGTATTACGGGCAAAAGTTGATGGGGTTAAAAACAATGTGTGAGGAAGCAGATCCACAACAATGTAAGAGGTTGAGGTTTTGTGGCAACAGGCCAGAAAAGGCTAATGTAGTGACTCTGTCATCTCCACAGCTTCTGTGACATCTCGTCCTGACTGCTACTGGGGTCGCAACTGCCGCACGCAGGTCAAGGCGCATCATGCAGTGTAAGTTATTTTTGTGTTTGTTCGTGTGTGTGTTGATCCTTTTGAGTGCAGTTCAACTGCAGTGATAATTTAAACGGTCACTGGTTTAAATCAAATTAATCTCAATTCTTTTATTTATCCTTGTTGATCGATGCCTTTTCAGCCCATGGGTAATACGCTACTAAAGGAAGCATATTACCATTGTATGTTCTGTCCAAAGGCTTCATCAATCATTCTGTGATTCAATGTTCTTTTACATAGCCGTCTTTAGTGTCCTACATGCATAGTCTCCCATCCACCACTAGAGGGGGTCAACGCCACTCTCCAGATCATGTTGTAGTGGTATGTTTTGCTGGAGTTCATGCAGCACCTTGCAATGTGTGTGTGTTCCAGGAAATTCAATCACATATGTGAGCAGACTCGCTTCAAGAGCTGAAGGAGCAGAGGGATGATTTCACTGACTCACAGCGGGGACTGGATATCTCTACAATGGAATGAGATAAACCACACACCTCTGCTGAAGTCGTGGAACGCTTGCCGTCAGGATTCGTGGTCGCTTTATGTTTTGTATGTGTTCTTGTTAGATGTCTATGTTAGGCAGCAGGTTAATGCTTCCCCAGGGATTGGCTCGTTGCAAAAAATTACAATCAAAGCTGAGTAAGCATCAATGTTTCATGTTGATTTAAATGCGACACATGGTTGTCTAGAACACCGCTATGCACAGTGCTTAACAGTTAAATCTGCTACCGCAGCCTGGCCAAGTAACCAACAGCTGCCATTATTAAAAAAACAAAACCAGAGTTGAAACTCTGGCAGTGAAACTGGTGGTGACTTGGAGCAGAAGCCTCTGATTGGTTGGTTGGTTTTAGCAGCTGACATCATCAGCGGAGGACACAGTCGCTTTCCGGCTTTATCCTACCTATGTTCAACAAAGCAAAACAAACTGCAATATTCTATCTCAATTCAGAGCGAGTAAAGCAATCTGCAATGGATTAAGGCCATAGACTGTATCTGTGTGTTGAGGTATGCTAAAGATACGCATAATATGTATATAATTCCTCATTTTATATAGATATATAGTTTCCCATCTATCTGTGCCTGAATAGCTATAACTTAAAAGGCAATTTTCTGGAGTTGACTTTATTTTGATAATAGCAGTACCCAGGGCTTCCTGCGAACGTTCATACGTGTTCATATGTTTGGTCGATATTCGCTTGACATGCACACCTTCTCTATGCATTTCCAGAAGGCTGGAAGTTCATTTAAACTGCTGGCTCTCAAACAGCATGTATGGCCATTTG
>OMKX01054491.1:0-11998 GCA_900302425.1 Brosme brosme
CTACCCTCCCCCAGCCCCCCCGACGTCATCATCATTTCGCCCCGGCCAGCTCCGACAGAATCCCCTCTTCCTTATAAGAGCGCAAGAGAGGAGGAGGCTCATGCTGTGGCATTCCACAAGGAGGAGGAGGAGGAGAAGAGCACACAAAAGGAGGCGACTTTCTGTATGGTTTTGATGATGTTGACACAAAACATGACCTCTGTTAGGAACGACCGTGGAAGGGAACGATCTGTCAGGACGAGACCGGGCGCGTACGATCTGACGCCAACATTATCTCACCCTGCTGGGCCTCCCCCGCCTCTCGTCATCACTTCATGGCGGCCCGGACGCCAGTTCTCACCCAAAAGAGGTGGTGAATGCGGCTTTCACCTATCGGTGACATCACCGGCCTTCTGTTTGCTGCAGGGTTACGAAGACGAGGGACAGAGCGACGCTCGCAGGCTTGCAGTTATCCTCGGTCTTGAACACACACAGGCCCCCTATGGACGTTCCGTCCCTCTTCTGGTGCGCACTGACGTCTGGTTATACACACCGTGTAAATAAACACTGCTCTCATGTGCCAAGTAAAAGTACTCTTTTTTTTAAGCCTATTGCCAATGACCATGACATTAAACGTGATACATAGGAGACTGGTGGTGCCGAGCCGCGATTAGTTTCTTCAGGCCGAAGACGAAGACAGAACCCACACGTGATAATCTTTTGCACAAGAGTTCATTTCCCATGATCGTCAAGCAGGCAAAATGCGAAATGTCTGGCAAGAGCACTAGGGCGGCACCACAGGCATCATAGATCAACTGCATGTTGTAATTCTAAGCGTAATGACAAAGACACATTTCGTGTGTCAGTTATATTCCGGGCCCTTTTTCACCCTTTTGTAAATCATTTTTCCCTTGAAATGTGTGTAACCATGATGTTACATCATCTTGAACCATGACAGAATTTGTTGACTTAATAAAGTATTTGCCAACAGATGAGGGGAGGTGGGGCAACAAAGATAAGAGATGGCAAAAGTACTGTTGCTAGGCAATGCTGTAAATCCATGTCTAAATACTGTGCCTTTGTTTTGGCACTGTTTTTGTTAAGTCCACAAAAACAATGTCAAATGTCATACAAAGGTACCCATTGCCCCTAAAGTAAATGGCGTGTCGATTCAACAGGGCTGTAAATAAACACCTCTGCAATCACACTCTTGACTAACTATTTACAGAGAACTTATCCCGTGTGAGAGGTAAAGAGATCTGTATCTTGGGAATCAAGCCACCTTTTCAATGGCTAGCTGTTGATGTAAAAAAGAAAGTTGGTTGAAACCGCTTTACTTTTGATGTTTTGCTCTTTCAATAATAGTATGAAAATAAGCTTAATAATCTCTTTCAAGAAATATCTTTACATCCTCTGTCATTCAGGTAGCACAACTATTGGAATTGGTAGTATTCTGTAGTAGTTCGCCCGTGTGAGAATCGGTTAACAGTGTTGATCAATCAATTATCCACCTTGAGCACCTTAAGCTTCATGCCAATGCTACAACTAGGAGTTCCCTGTTCGACTCATATTTGCTGTTGGCAATGATCAAACAGCAATATATTCTCAGAAACACAAACCCCGGCTATTTAACCGTGTGAAATTACATCAACTAATTGTCTCTATTCAAACAAAAATCCTCCATATCCTCAAATTGATGCTGAAAGCCTGATAATTGTACCTGTATCATAAAAAACAAATAGATATTACCCAATATTTTAGGACACCTGTTTTGATGTGACCTCACCCGAGATCCAAAAACACTGTTCCCCTAATCTCTGGATAATCTGGAGGGGTTAAGGACAAAATAGTTCCAATTTTGGCGTGATTGCATGGCCTAGCGTCTATACAGACAGACAACAGGAGATGAGATCCTGCACTAGGCCTGGGCTTGTCAGGGACAGCCACAAAAGCTGACAGATACTGATCGTTTTTATTCAAAGACATTTAAAAACCTTTAAGACCGAGGTAAATCAGTTAATCTCAGTTGGCGGGTGATGTCACCACAGCAACACAGAAAAGGTTTTCCCCCCAGTACTGGGAAAGTTGAAAGTTGAAGTGTGATGTAATCAATTATTTGTTGCACAAATCCAAATGTAGACAATGGATTTGTAAACATGTTTGAGAGGCGAGAGATACAAACTCATTATATTTACTACTAATACTAAAATGATTACGTTATTATGAGTGACTTCATGCATTTACACCATAGATAAGCAGCTACATAAACTGTTGATGTAGGAAACGGTTTCATCTCGTGTTTCCTTGTCCCCAATCCAGCCAGGCGTGGTATTTTCTGAGGTAAGAGAGGACTAGCTAAACGCTAGGCTACAGATTCTAGGCTATAGCCTAAATGCTAGGCTATAAATGGGGTGTGAGCTTTTCTCCATTGCTCCATTGATCTTTTTCTCTCACTTCTTTCCTGATCTCTGGGGAGCCTCATGCACGCTATCTTGACAAGTAGCAGTATTTATAGAAAGTCAGTTGTAAAAGAGATTGTAAATATTCGTACATATAAAATACATATTAACTATGACAATTGTTGTTACATAATAACCAGATCTACCCTATGTTGATTAGTTTGGCTCATTTAAAGACAAATACAACTCATTTGAAATCAATATAACCAAATAATGTGGAATTCTTCTATGTTTATAAAAAAAAACTGATGTTTTCCAGCAAGAATCGTAAATGTCAGTTCTAGACCATGCATGTATATTACATGTGTCATACGTATGTGTATTTTCAGACACATTCGGATGTGAACACAGAGGAGATAAACATATAGGAGACATATAGTGTGTGAAGAGAGAGACAGAGTGAGAGTGAGAGAGAGAGAGAGAAAGAGTCAGAGAAAGGAGAAGTGTAGCGCGAGGAAGACATGGGAACGATACGAGAGTGCGGTCAGATGATGGAGTGTGTAATTAGGGGAGCTGCACATCATGTGGATTTACTGTCACCATCAGCCTTTCACATGAACAGCTTCCCATGGAGCATGATGGGACACCAACACAGAGCGCTACCACGGCAACCCTACCCACACCGTTGGCCTATAAGTGGATCATTAAAACACACCAGCGTATTGCCCAGCTGAGACACCCACCAGGAACCATGTTATTCTGCTCAACAACAACTCCGCTCTGTTATTAAACTATCACATTATGTCTTTGTCGTCCTATGACCACCTCCCACCCTCTCAATTCTGCACTATAACTATTCTCCATCGAGTCAGACAATGACTTAACACAGTAGTCGTCAACTGGGCTAGCCTCAGGTCCCACATGTGTCATAAGTCACAAACCAACCATTATTACAATATTAATTTACTAATATTGCAGTTATCAACAATGCCCTCATGCACTGTTAAAAACAGGATGCGCAAATTGAGCTGCAACAACTGGGTCTAAACTCGATGAAGAAGTAAGCCATTGAAAAATGAAGAAACATTGAACCATGAGTTAACGCATGGGCTTCTTTCTAAAGATTACGGTTTGGCCTCTGCTCTGCGCCTCACTCGAAACGCCCTCGGGTTGCGACCCACAAGTTGAGAATCACTGCCGTTGGCCAATTCAAAGTAAAACATAAGCACTTTTCAGGGTTTGTCATACCTGAAACTCAAAAACCACCATACCCCATCCCTCACCCCCACCCATGCCCTCCCTAACCCCTCTGACTGTTTATCTGTGTTCTTTAAATCATGCAGGTTTGTTTGCCAGTCATGCGGTCTTGTTTGCCAGATTGTTTGGCTTGACTGCCAGAAAACAGATGTCTCCTCTAGCATGTCCTCACCTGGCCTGCCAGTGTTATGCAACATGTACCTCGGCGTGGACGCGCACACACACGCGCACACAGACACAGACACGGGTGTTAAAGCAAACCCATACAGTCCATGAGGAATCCAGGGTGGCAGCTGCAACTCTGCCTCCTAGATCGACCATGCATCCATGAAAAACCACACAAAGATGCATGCGCACAAATGTGCATAGGGCAGCATTGCATGCACAGTCCACGCAAACAAAAATCATGCACGCCAACCAATGAAAAATAGAAATCATGGGGCGCAAGACATGACGACTATTTTCAAACAGGACAGGAGTTCATTTATTCTTAATATCGGAGTGTCATGGCTTACTGTGAGTCAACCGTCATGATCAGTCCAGCTACAGACTGGTGCACGGAAGCGTTCCTCAGCCTGCCTCCACTGGAAGGGTCTAGTCTAGTGGAACGGTCTGGCTGTGACCCCAGGCCCAGCCTCAGCTCAATCACAGCCATATAATCACCCCCATGAGGAACATGACTACCCGGCATCTGGAGCACATTTGTTATTGTGAAAGTCGGCTTGGAGCGCCTGCTTCGTGATTGCTGTTAGCATAAGAGAATAATCTGAGATTTACGGGAAGAATCCCAAGTGTTGCTCGATGCATGAGCACAGCCTACTTTGTACAAACCGTTTTTAAGGATAGGAAACTTCCGTCCTTCCTTGTAGCAGAACTAGCAAAGCAAACTTTGCTAGTTCTGCTACAAAACATTTTAACCAGTTTTTAATGGCCACTTTTTATATGCCTGCTGGTTTTATTTGTTTTATCCAGTTTTGAAATAGCAAAGCAAACTTTGCTAGTTCATTTAAATGATTGGCAAAGAAAATGATATATATATTAGGTATAGGTAGAAGCTTGGCTTGTGGCATTGCCAGTGATCACAAGCTATTAAGTTGGCGTTGTCCTAATGGTTTCGTAGTGTACTCTGCCGAGACACCAAGAACCAACAAATCAATGGCAGCCGTAATAAAGACATCATTCACAACAAAAAGCTAAAGGTTGGAATCTTGGAAAGGGTTTCGCCGGCACAACAAACAGGCTGTTCTGCATGGCTGACGCCTCCGTCGGAGTCAGCAAATGGGTGAATGTGAGGGACTAAAAAGCTTTGAGGTTAGAAATACTCCATATAAATGGAGTTCATTTATTCCAGATGTTGCCGACATGAGTTTTAGGACAGAATAGGTGTATTGCAATTACTAATGTAAATCTTGCCGTATTTTTAACCTCAGGAAACTGTAGAGGGGAAATGAGCCTGGATTTATAATCAATATCTTCAAGCTTTGTCGTGAACGTTCCACAGTTAAACTCACTATTATTAAATGGCTTTCGCATCCTCTTGTTTTATGAAACCCCAATACCGAGCCAGGCCAAGTGTGGCCCACCAGATACTTCCTCTGTTTATTCGGCTCAAACCAAATCCACTTCCTGTGTATTTATTGGCCGGTGGGTATGATAACCTACGCGTTGACAGGATCAAAGAGACTGAGAAGACAAATGCAGCAGCCTTTTAAAAAAAAAAAAACATTCTCCTCCGTTTTCATCATCATTGTCCTGACATCACCAGCCTAACGTGGTTGTTTATTTAGCTTCATTGCAGGTCGTTTCATTGATATGGAGTTCATTCATCAAAATGAACTCCATAACTCACGAAGCGAGATTAAAAAGCTTATGTTCATACGTGTCAACAAACTGCATCAGAGTAGAGGGAAATTGTTGGGCGATGACTGTTACCCATTGCCAATAACAAAGCCTGATCGTGCACCGCTGATAGTTCTCCACAGTGTGGCCTGATGTATCCCCCTAAAAACCTCTCTCTTGAAACCGCAGATATACCCGAGGATGGCTCTCGAGCTCCACGCGATATTCAAATGATAAACTTCCGATGTTTATAATGCTTACAGTGCGGAGAACTCCACAAATGAAAACCAGGGGTGAATTGAGGTAAACAAAGAGGCGCTGCTTGGTTTCTCAAACTATTCTGGGAAGAATTCCACCTCGGAGGCCCCAGTGCACCCAGACTGGATTCATTAGGGGTGACTGATGTCTGTGCCATCTCTCCACTGGCAGACGGGCTCCATATGTGTGTATGGGGGAAAGGCTAAACCTAGCTAGCGCTGGGCTAGCTAGCTATGACGGGCGACCGCATAAGACAAACAGAGCCTCCTGCCATCATTAGTTCTACATTTCGGGTACGGATTCCAAACGCTCTGCCACGTAGTGTAAACGCTGCTGCATACAAATGTTTGAACCTTTGACTGTGGATGCTTGCCTTTGATTACCAGTTATAAATAAAACAAATCTTCCCCGTAGAGGAAGATTATTGGATGTGAGGTGTGCTATATACACAGATTGAAAAGGACATCCCAGCACAAAAACTGCATGAAAAACCAAACCGACACACCTGACACAAACGACACATCATAACACTTTCTATTCTGTTATGTAACACACCTTGCGATATCTTGATAGGAATAGCGCTATATCAAGTAAAGCTTATTATTATATTACTTTATTTCCACTCAACAACTGCTAAGGTATCAGATTGCATATGTCCCGACCATCAAAGTGAGTCGTCAATGATAACTCCAGTCAGTTTGGAACTGAAACTGATGGTCCTCGTCAGCTTGTTTGCTTGGGCCTTAGTGAAGCCAAACTGCGGTGGTACAATAGCACAGACTTCCTGCTCTATAACCCATCACTCCCTCAGCGTTGCCTTCTGGTGCACACAGATGAAGCATTTCCTGTCTCGAGTCGCATGGGAAGTCCAGCATCACAGGTTTTCATGCTCGACCGTTGCCATGACAACGGTCAAACTGTTGAAGAACATTAATATCTCAATGTATAATATCAAACAAGCATCTACAAAAGAAAATGTACGAATACTGTAAATGTGAGAAAGCTGTGAGCAGTGTAGTGATTATATAAACGAGGTCAAACCAACATTTTGGCCGTAAATCCCCCAGTTTACTGCAGATCCAGCATTGACCGCTGGAATGCGATGGGAGGAACGGTGTTGTCAAAACAGTGATTGATCTGTTTTGGGAGTTTCAATGAGCACACGGGCTCTGGCGCTGATGACCATCACAGAATATGTGTGAGGAGTGTGAGAATCTTCCTCCTCCTAAGTATTATTTAATATTACTCCTCCGTATATTTACTTATCCTCCCCCAGACTCCAGTTAAAGATTTGGATGGAGTTAAACGAACCCCCCCAGTTAAGATAGTGGGGCTTTCCTCACATTCCCAAGGCACATACGTACAAACACACACGCACACGCACACAGAAACAAACACACACTAAAAATAATATGACGAGCGTTTAAACAAAACAGCCAAGCTGGAGATAATCATAGAATAATCTTTCTTCCAAGGAATGATAATCATGTAGAAATACATTACAACGGTATAATTAGTTTGCCAAATCAACCCAATTATAATGATTAATAGGGCTGCATCGCTATAAATACTTAAAGAGCCTAACAGGTCTTCTGGTCTTCTGTGCAAAGAACAGGCAGAAGCCTACTTGAATTAACTGAACTTAAAATATCAGAAGAAAGCAGAACAGCCCTTTCCCTTCATGTTAAGGGAAAGTTTCCAAGGCGAAAGTGCTGCAGACATTTTAAGAGCGAGCCAACGGCAACCCATATTCATTTTCATCGCATTTTACTGTCTGCACCGCCATCTAGTGGTGAACACGCCAATGACAAGATGTATTTCGTTATGGCTCAACCTCTTCCTCCCGACATACCCCGGTACCGGGTTAAGCCCCTCCCCATGCAAAAACAAGAGTCCTGTATTTCATAACTGTGCACATGCACATCAATAGCCTCAATAATAATCGTTTTTACGTAATTTGATCTACACAAACTATAGATCATATGAAAGCTGAGACTCCACTGATTCCAACAGTCCAAACCATATCAGTCTGTGACTCGCCAAACCAGAGACAAAAAACAATCAAGAATAAACTTCTCTTTTTATAGTTACAACCAAAGATTATGTCTTTCCTTCGTTGTTTTTGGCATCAAAGTTGTGTTTGATTGCATAAAACACCATTAACAGGTAATCTAGTGACCAGGGACCATTTTGCAACTAAACACGGTGTTTACAAATCCATTTTCGAGTAGCCAAGAGGGTTTCAGAGGAAATAGGTAAATTGCCTTCAATCAGAACACATGTCCTTCGTCGCCATCCGGTGGCCATATGGTGCAATAGCTATTGCTTGTTTGTCCCAAGATATCCACCTGTTTGTGCCTCATGAAGTTTATATTGTCAATTTTGCATTGGTTTGCATAGGATTTATGCTTTCATTTGGAGATTTCGCCTAAACCTTCCTCTACTAAAACCTCGCTATGTTTGCTGTACTTCACTTTATTTGAAATCAAATATTGACCCAGGTACACAAAGGGGAAGACACACCGGGCAGAAAATCGGGGGTCGGACATCGTCGGAGAGTCTGGAGTGGTCGGTGACATGAGTCTGTTTGGTGTGTTCAGTAAGGTCGGCCGTCGTCAACACGTCGGCATTCTTTTCAGCCGATTCAAGCCGATGTGTAATCGGCCATTACCAAGTCGTTCAGTCTGACCAATCTGATTGGTGGAGGGCTAGTTCACATTCCATTATTCCCTGACCAAAAACTATGCGGCATGTTTCCAACATCTATGACGCTAATGTGGTGACTTTGCAGTGATAAGCTACATGAGGCAATTATGATTATTTATATGACTTTTATTGATCCGGCTTTTTTTTCGACTGCGACATCTTTCTTCTTCCACAAGAAGAAGCCCGAGAGCTGACAACACCAGTATCGTCGTATCACTAGCCATCGTTTTAATTCGATTTTTCCGTTCAGCGAGTAATTACAACAACAATCCTTCTTGACTACTCAACACTCTCTTCTGACAACAATGACTGATGACAGCGTGGTCTGTGTTTTGGTCTAGAGAGATTAGCGCCGCCTGCTGTTATGGAGACATTACATCTCGTGCAAGCGCAGAACGTACGGCCAAGTCTGTAGTCGGCTAGGTGTGTTCTTTGCACTTTTTTGACCGTGTCGGGGAGACTGGAGCTGACTGAATCGTCTGACTCCATTTTCTGGCGACGATCGGCAGTCGTCTTTGTGTGTCTTCGCCTTAAGATGTTGTGCTATGGCCCAATAGTTTTATAGGGCTACCGACTGATAATGCACTAGGTGGTATTCACTCTAAAACATGACATTTATTTCAGGCGGAAATAAAATCTTCCACTTATGCTGTGTTCTAGCTTCATTCACTCTAACCAAGTAGTATCCACATTGAATATTTCACCTGCACAACAATCCCACAGGTGTTATATTTCTTTTGGTACCAAGATTTCATATTATAGCCCTTGCAGTTGTGGAGATATACTCTATTTACTTTGGGTATGTTATTTTCAGAATGAAACTCAGAAGTAGGCAGAGTGATGAAGAGGTTAAAGGGACCCTATTTTGTGAATCGCCATAGACGCCATTTCAAAATCTGCCCTGTGACACAGTGACATCACGCGTGGGAGTGTCCACCCAGATGTATAATGGATAGATCAGTCTACCATCTACCCAGTGGACCGTACCAACTGGTAGGCTTATCTTTCCATCATACATCGGGTGGACCCTCCCACTTGGCATATCAGTATATCACAGGGCATGGAAGATTTCCAAATGGTCATGGTCACACTACCTTTGGGTAATAGGGGCCGCTTAATGCTTATGTTGACATAGACACAAGGTATTAAATACCAAGGATGAACAAGGTGTCCCTTAGAGCAGTGATTCTTAACCATAGGGCCGCGGCCCACACTTGGGCCGCCAGCGCCCCCCCAGAGGGCCACAAAAAACTTTCAGTTTTGCACCTGTGGGCCGCGAGACTGCGTGCAGCTTTCGACCACGTGGTGGCGGTAATGCACCACTCAGTTTTTTTTTTTGTCAATGTATCTTTATTACCACTCAGTTGTTTAACAAGCGCCAATACACATAGATGAAGCGGCAAAAATGGAGAAGTTTTTAAAAAGAAAAAATGAAGACGAATGTCCTGCCAACCCCCCCACCCAAAAGACAAAGTTTTTACGGAAATACAATCTCGACTTCATTAAATACGGTTTCGTAAATGGAGGAACAGAGGCAGTGCCAAAAGCCCAGTGTGTGGAGTGTGGGCTAATGCTGTCCAACGAAGCCCTCAAGCCCTCAAAACTACAGCGGCATCTAGAGACCAAGCACCCGAATCTCGTGGGAAAGCCGGTGGAATATTTTAAGAGGAAGGAAAGTGGGCTGCAGATGCAGAAAAGGTCTGTCGTGTCACTGACAAGCAACTCTAAATGTGCATTGAAAGCGAGCTACCTCGTAGCCAGACGTGTGGCACAGAGTAAGAAAGCATTCACCATAGCGGAGGAGTTGGTTCTGCCTGCCGCTGTTGATATGTGCCGTGAGATGGTCGGAGAGGCCGCTGCAAAAAAGCTGCTGACCATCCCACTCTCAAACGACACTGTGAGTCACCGTATCGCGGACATGGCATCAGACATACAGCATCAACTTATAGAAAGAATAAAAAGCAGCCCTTTTTTTTCTTTGCAATTAGACGAGTCCACGGATGTCACGAATGCTGCACTGCTGCTTGTTTTTGTTCGCTATCGCTGGGACAGTAGTTTGCACGAAGACATACTGTTTTGTGGAGAGCTACCAACACGAACTACGGCTCAGGAATGTTTCCGCTGCATGGATAACTACTTCACTGAGAACGGCCTGGACTGGCAGAACTGTGTCGGGGTGTGCAGTGACGGTGCAGCATCAATGACTGGCAGGCATCATGGTGTCATTAGACAGATCCTTGATCGTGCACCAGAAGCTAAATGGACACACTGTTTTCTCCACCGTGAAAGCCTTGCAGCAAAAAAGATGTCACCAGACCTCCACCAGGTGATGGATGTAAGTGTGAAAACCATAAACTTTATTAAAAACAATGCTGTGAACTCCAGATGTTTTGCTAAGCTTTGTGAGGACATAGAAGCAGATCATGTCCAACTGCTATATCACAGTGAAGTGAGATGGCTTTCAAGAGGACTGGTCCTCAATCGTTTGTTTGAACTGAGGAATGAGGTCTTCTCTTTTCTCAGTGAGAAAAAATCTAATCTTGTACATTACTATGCTGACACAATGTTCACAGCAAAACTTGCCTACCTCTGTGACATTTTTTCACTACTGAACCAACTGAACACCTCACTTCAAGGAAGAAACAGCAACATATTTTGTGTTGCAGACAAAGTTGAAGCTTTCAAGAGGAAACTTGCTTTGTGGACCAAGAGGGCCCAGGAAAAGAGGATGGACATGTTTCCACTTTTGTCTGACATTTTGGAAAACTCCCCTCAGGTGAAGATCAGCGACTCAGTCTCCCAGCACCTCTCACAACTGGCAGAGAAATTTGGTGACTACTTTCCTGAGGATCCCAGAGAGGGAAACATGTGGATTTTGGACCCATTTTCAGTGGATCCCACTGCAAATGATGTTGCTTTGCCCTCACACCTGGAATCCCAGCTTCTGGAAGTTTCCACTGACAGCACTTTAAAGCTGCAGTGGGGCAAACTGGACCTGGGCTCATTCTGGGTTGCTGTCTCAAAGGAGTACCCATGTCTTGCACTGAGGGCTGTGAAACTCCTTCTCCCGTTCACAACTACGTACCTGTGTGAATCAGGATTCTCCATTGTGGCCACAACTAAGACCAAAGCCCGAAACAGACTCAGAGCAACACTGGAGTCTACTCTGAGAGTGAGCCTTTCTCCCATTCCACCCAGACTGGATCTGATTATGTCTCAGAAGCAGGCCCAAGTGTCTCATTAAGAGGTCAAGATAAAAAGAGAGTTGTATTATTGTTGTTATTGTTGTTCATTGTTGTTATTATTTGTGTCATTGTTCATTTGTCACAGATATAAAGATTATTCTGGTTCTGCCATGCAAAAATGGAGACTGCTGAAGCAATTTTCAAATAGCTTTGCAGATTATAAGGCTATAGTTTCATTTGCACTTTATTTCAATTTCATTTAGTTTATTTATTTAATTTAAAAATAGATTTATATTATTTGAATGCATTTATTTTATCACCCCCTTTTATTGATTGATTGATTATATATATATATATTTTATTTTTTATTAATTT
>OMKX01054526.1:12118-39511 GCA_900302425.1 Brosme brosme
TTCATAGCCGAGCGTTTCTGATTACATTTAATTCCCATATCCATTGTGCCGAGGCCTAATCTCTTATGGGCGCGTGAACTTGCGATAGACAGTGGGAGGGTGATAACATGTTGTGTTAATTACGCAGGATGCTACTCGGGCAGGTGTTACTGAACACAGCAGGGCTGTGTAAACCTGCGGCAGATTCCAGGGACGGGAGATTCGGCACAGTGTACAGCGCAGATGGCAGCCGGCGACCATGTTTAATCACATCTACAGAGTAACAGGGGGCACGATGCAACTCCATATGATCCCCATTATAGATACTAGATTCTAGATAAGAAAGCCAATGACACATATACATATACGAGCATGAACACAGGCACACACGGAAAGCCAATGTCTATCACAGGCAAACCTTCTAGGGGTCATTTAAATGTAGTTCATTAATTGCATTTCATCATTTGAAAAATGCGACTTTTGAACAGTTGATATTCCCATTAGCATACATTTATTGATCCAGATTCAATAGTACAACATAGTCCTATGGCTACAAAACAGTGTTCCTGGTTTAAGTGAGATATGAATAAAGTTGAACCATCAACAGCATCTTGCTGACACCGTTAATGTGAGACAACACCTACCTGGTCAAAAGCTGGGTATATGTAGTCTGCAAACTGGATCTCAGCGATGGCTGTGGCACCAGCCACCGCAGCACCGATGCCAAATCCCACAATGCCTTGTTCACACAAAGGAGTGTTAAACACTCTGTCTTTACCTAGTGGGGAAGCAGAAGAAATAAAATTGAACATGGTAATTAATAATCTAGAAAGGACATTGTTCAATTGGTCAGAATGCCAGCAAAGATGCTAGAAATTCCTAAAAAATATATTTTTCTTGTAAAAAAAATTTTGTTGAAAGAAATCACTTAACTTAGCAAAAAGTTTGTGCCTACGTTACCCATCATGTATATCAAATATTTGTGACAGCAACTAAGCTGGCAGACACTGTGCTGTCCATGAAATGCGGCCACAAGTAAAAAAACAGAAGTCCCAAAAAGGAATGCAAACCATCAACTTTGAGACTAGACACTACGGGTTCTACATCTGACCAACGAAAACATCCTTGCAACAGTAAAGCATGCAGACATTGTTTAGGTGAATTGTGGGGACTGTAGTAAAAACAAACGTACAAGTTGTGTCTGCTGAGTGACAGCCTGGCTATGGAGGTGTGCGAACTAAATTACACACGGTTTTCAGAGAGCACACACTAGCGATCTCTTCTACCAATTTCATAACATAAAGAAAACCTGTGTCCAAACAGGGATGTTGAATGGAGGTTCAACCCGAGGTTGCAACCTGTCTTATCTTGGATCCAGCAGTCCTACTATGTTATAACAGAACCTCTGGGGGGAGACGGCAGAGTGCCCTGGCCGGAACCCAGAAACTGAAAGGGTGGAGTTACACTTTGTTCCCTGTTTCGTTATGGAGGTTTCTATTGAAGAGAAACTCATTTGCGCAAGTGGATGAAGCTTTAGGATTTTATTACGTGGATTTCTATAGTGGTCAGTCTACATGGTGTTGCTTTGAAACCTTTACAGATACTTTTCTTACAGTTTACTACAGCTGACTGCGTTTGTTGCCTCCAGCAACATGATTAATGGAAAACACCCTGTTTGCCCAGATTTGAGCTTGTCCGACACACTTATTATTATATTATAATAATAATATTATTCTTAAGTCTGATTTGAGAGACTACAACCTTCCCAATTAAGAGTCCTTTGACCATGTCATCTTTGCTTTAGCGCCACCATTGAGTTGTTTTGCATTGAAGGCCAATAAATACATTACAATATACATTTGGCGAGAAAAGTTAACATGGCTGATGGACCGAATATCTGTTCATGTCAGGCACTGTCTAACTTTCTGCGATGACATAATGGACACACAATGCAGGCCCATACAAACTGGAACAATATGTATTGGTTTTTGTACCGTTTTTGAGATCTTCAAGATATCTCCAACTTTTCAATTTTGTTTTTTTACCTGCCGGAGTTGAAAAATCTACCAGCCAAGCAATTGCATTATTTTGTGACCCTCAATTGTTTTACCTTAAAAATGATTAAATATATCTGCCATTGGCTGATGGCAGGTGTTCTGTTTGCACCGTATGTGTCATATCACATAACTTGTCCCAACCAATGGGGTTCCATTATCGAATCCTGCTACAGATACACACATATCCCTCTTTAGTACCAGAGGTGGGACGCAGACCAGTGTCTGAGGTTGTGGGTCGACTCTTTCACATCAAAAGCAAATGTGGGGTCTTAAGCAGGTCGAATCGTTAAATACTTACGTTGAATACATAAAAAATACTGACCACTGTTGAAATAACTGAAGTGCCAAGCAGATAACCCCCTTTGTGGTAGTTAAACAAGACTGACGCATACCCTGTGACTTAAAACAGGAGGGAAAAAAAACGTCCTATTCCCCACCCTGTAATTTTACAAAGTGCTGCAAGAGGGAGACTCTAAATTTGGTCTAGGAATGTTATTTTTGTTCTTTCGCTTTGTGTAATTGCCAAGAGAGTCCTTTTCAGCTTTTGATGGCGACTTGGCTTCTTAGCGGCAAAACTGTGGCCTCGTGTGCCCTGCTCTGGGACCACACAAATGATTTAACAACCAGTTAGTTTGTTTGGAGGCCCAGGAAAGGTGATCAAACCAAGTGAAGGGTTTTGCCATTCACCATCTCTTTACACAGCATCACTAAGACAACCACGGTGTCTGTATTTCCAAGCATTATGTCATCAATTGTAACAAAAATCAATAAAACAAAAAGCAAAGAAAAGGCAAAAGAGGGTTTCCACAGTACAACGGAATAGCATTCACAAAACCCCTAGTTGTAAAGCGCACTTCACAACAAGACGCTAGATTGCTTATCCAAACACGAGCCGGATCCCGAACGCAACCATAAAACCTATTTATCGTGCTTGGTGACCTTTGCTAGTCTGTGCTGTCTGACACCGGCACTCATATCAGCAAGGGAGGCTAAACATCAATGAGCAGGCGGGGTGGTTGCAGCGCGGAGACACTGCAGACAGTTGTTTTCGGGAGAACAGTACTCAGCGGTAGCCTGCAGCGGAAAAGGCCATATCACAGAGGTTAATGCATCTCTCTTGCTATTCACATGCGGTCCACCTGCTTTAACCCCGTCAAGCCTACACCACCACTGTAACCCCCCCAGTGGTATAATGGCTGGAGGTGGAAGAGGTGTGTACCATTCTTTTCAGTAGTGAGAGGGATGAAAACAGCTTTGTGCTCACCAGCATCCACATGGATGAGAAGGAAAATAATGATCCCTCTGCGAAGGTCAAAACCTCTGACGTCAATGAAAACAAAAGGCAAAACCGGATAGTGTTGGTTTTTGAAGCCGTTACAGGAGAAAAAAAAAAGACCCTCATCGTATAGCAATTGACGGGCTTGGACAGTGTCACCTTTGATAAGACGGGAGTATAAAAGCCAGCATGGTCTAACAAATGAGAATAGAGATGAATACACATAACATTAAACATTAATAAACAGCAACATCCCAATTCCCCAACAACTCATCAGTGGATATTAAAATGAAGCAATAAATCTGTGCAATGGAGTTGAGCAAAAGAGGGGAAAGCATAATTACGGAAAGGTAAGGCGTTAGAAAGGATATACTGCCACCTAGTGTTAAAGACGTGTTACGCAAGACTAGAGCGCAAGCGATACCGTCAGCATTGGACTGACATTTCTTGGGAAAAATGGAAGGTAGTTCGTACCATATTTGTCACGAAGACCCACTGTGCAACGGAACACTCCTCCAAAGGCCACATCTTCTCCAAAGATGACTGTGGGAAAGACAGACAGACAACTCATTGTTATGTTTATATGGAGCTCAATGTCACATGCCTTTCTCCTCTGCCGAGCTGTGCTTTAAGACAATTGAATATCAAATAGTGAATACATGTCTATACAGTCTTTTATCAACCAAGCGGTGAAATTTCTCAAAATAAAGTGCAACTCATGCTTTATTCTTTCTAGCTGAACTGGAAACACAAATACTCATCCATTCTCTAATAAAAACCTTAAAAAAAAGTTTAGTAAGACATGGACACATGATGCTAAATCCAAAGCCTGGTCAGGTGCCTAACCACTGTGCTGTGCCTAGAGAGAAAAAAAAATCAACTAATAATATTAATGGTGATTTAAATTTTCAATGCATCAACCTATTAACAGGACACCCTGGATGACTGTTCAGCTGTTGGTCATCTACAGCCGAACAGCATGCTCATTTTCTGATTGAAACCAGCTGCCACAACTCTAAATGTCAGTGACCAGTCATCGTACCCCAATGGACAGATTCAGGAACTTCCTTGAAGCATTAGTAACGGCATACATGCTCAATTAATACTGTATATAGGGCTTGTACATCCCGACGTCACCTTGCAATGTCGCCGTCATTTTGAAAACATAGGAGCATTAGAATGTTAGTTATTATGTTAGAAGTAATGTGTTTTTTAGGTCATCGTTTGGAAATGAATCATGAAATGATTTTGCATTATGGGGAGACATTATTGAGTTGGATCTGTCACAGCGTTACTCATGCGAGACGTGGCAAAACAAAGTTTTCAGTAGCCTAGGTTACAGTAATTTTACGTTGCTTTAGGGTTTAACAGTTACAACTCTCTTGAGTCCTCAAAATATGCCGGAGAATCACCAACAAATAATCCCATGATGCATCCTGATGTGCAAGGCCTATTAAATCATATCTACCTGCTGTGGGATCACTAGCAAGTGTGTTGTCCAAGGCACTGGTAACAGACTGGAACATGTTCATCTTCTGGGTTGGGCCTATGAGTGAAAGGTTTACGAGGGCTAAATGTTGTACTTTCTTTTAGACAACGAGTCACAAAAAAACACAATATTACTATGGCAAGCACGAAATACTCAACAGTTAAATAATAAAATAACACTGATATTGACTATATACACAGAGCACATGACTGTTTATGTGGATTTACATTTGTGTACAACTGTAAGACAGTATAAACAATTTATAAACTTGTAAGGTAACTTCGATATAGTGGCTGTAACGTTAGTGGAAGGGAGAGAACTATATCACATGCCAAATAGATGACCGCCTTAGTATCTTGTTCATCCAGTATCAGATGAACAAGAAAAACAAGAAATGACATGGCAATATTCAGGTGGTATAATGATACACTAGTTACTTTGACTACACATGTAGCCTGTTAGCTACCCAGCTAGCCACCTCACCGTACTGTGTGGTGACAGGGTCAGGCTGGAAGGTGAAGTGGGCGGCATGTCTCCGCTGGGACTTCACATGCGAGTTACATGACAACGTCAACTGAGTGACCCTCAAGTAGTTATAGGATCCGCTCTTCACACTCGAAATGGTAAGTTTTGAGTTTGCCCCCCGAAACAGAAACCGTGCCGAGGCCGCCATGTCTGTTATTATGGTGGACAAAAAGGAAGTACTTTATGTACGTTATCATCGAGCCATCCAATCAGAGGGTGGGGGGAGAGGGAGAGTCCTGTGATTGGCCTTCAACGGGGGTGGGAGCAGCAGACTGAATAAAATAAGGTGAAAATATTGCTAAAGTCTAAGATACGTAATTTTGTAGAGATGACAAAAAACAACAACAGTATCAGCTAAGACAATAAAACCATCCACAAACAAAACGACCAGCGTGACCTGAATGCAGTTGTCAAACACATTTCTTTTGGTGACAATGCTTAATCCTGGATAGCTTCTTTCAACAGTGTATTAATTTAGCTTTTAAACAGAGAAAAATATAAAAGGTTTATTATACATCACAAAATAATTAAGAAAATGTAAATGTACTGCTCAAACACACACTTCCATTTATAAATCGAATCCTTGCTTTGAGTACACCACTACATGAGCATATGTGCATTCAATTTCACTTGAGAAAATGGGCCAATAAATAAACCAAGACAGACACTGGTTATTATAAAGAAACCATACAGTATGTTTATTTGAGTATGTGGTTTCTTATCACAGGACGTAAGAAACATTTCAGTTTTGTTTAATTTCAACAAATAGTGCAGGCTGAATACACTATGGTAAGTTTCAACTATACTTTGAGAACAGAAGCAATGAGGAGGACGACTGTAAACATTTAAAAAATATATAAACTTTTTTGAAATGAAATGACATTCCTAACTTAAAAAAATAACATGAACATGGATGTCAGCAACGCATCTTACTAGATATAAAAAGGTACTGAAGTGACGGCGAATGAGCTCTGCAGAAGTTCGTTAAAAAAGGTTCACCAAAATATATCACATCTTCCAAGAAAGTTGGCTGGATGACTTTACACACTCAGCCACGTCCAGCTTTCCGCCGCTGTTGCACATCTTCACCAGGTTCTGAGGAAAAATTGAAGAAATCTCAAATCTGTACTACTTTTTACTTTACGGCAGCCATCTCTTTGGAGAGTTACAAATAAGTTGGCCAAAAAAGAAGACAGTCATTAAAGAGGTTACGTTGTGCAAGTCTAAAGTGTTCAATGCAAGCTTATGTCCGTTTGGAGTTACACTTACATTAGCAGCTCTGACAATGCTGTTGGGAGAGTTAAGGGCTGCGAGGTCCGTCAGGATTCTTCCCAAATCGCTGTTATTCTGAAGTCCTTAAAAAATAAACAAACAAACATTCAAAGGGGTTTCATTTGGTACCGGCAGTTTTGGCAAGCAGTGTTAAGCAAGCTTCATGTTGTTGTCAATTATGCATGTTTGGGAGTTAAGTACTTGGCTCAGGTAACGGCTGGGGCACAAGCTGCAGGTATGTATGCTCCAGAAGCTCCGCAATCGAGATCCGCTCCCTTGGGTTACGAACCAAACATTTCTGGTAGGCGGGAAACAAACCACATGTATTGTCAACCTTATCCATGTTGAGTTGAGTGAAAGCTTATTAAAACATGATTGTTAAACAACATGCATTTGAAAGCATGGTATCATGAACGTCTCTAAAACAATGGATCTTTTTACACCCTGGGCTCCCAGATGCCATGGAGTTGTATCCCATTACCTTCAAGACGTCCAGCAGATCCCTCTCTGCAATGTCAGGAAATTCAATCTTGTGGGAGGGATCAATGATGGCGTGCAGCTTGGCGATCTGATTGGTTATACTTTGGAAAGGGGTCCGTCCATAGGTCATGCAGTACAGTATGCACCCAAGGGACCACACATCAGCTTTCGGACTGATCTAAAACATTACAAAAGAAGAAATGTTTAAGGTATCCCTAATGGTGAGCCTTTCTGAACAATGTGTTAGCATGTGATATATTATTATGCACCTTAAAGCTGGGTTTCCCGGGTAGGGATGACGTGTCTTTAATCGCTTCGGGGGGCATGTAGTTCAGGGTTCCTACCTGTGTTGGGTTAAGAGGAAATGAAGGACACACACAAGCATGATTGCAATATTTCAAGACCTTAAGATCAATGCAATGTTGAGTTCCAACCCTGGAATGAGCTTCAAGGTCAACTTCCCTTACAGGAGCTTGTGTCTTTGCATGTTTAAATTCTTAAACAAAGCCATGATAGAGAACAATGCTGGAAATTGTTGCTGTTTTGCCATGTAGGTCAGCTGTTTTGTTTTTTATAATCTTAACCTTTGCCCTTTTCATGCCCTTTTTGTGTATTTGTGATTTGCAAAAGTGGTGCGTCACCTCAATGAGACTAAAATAAATAAAGGTAAATGCAACATTTTAAATAGTTACTGCACATTACATGCTTGTTTATCAGGATGAAGCATTACTTGAGCGTCCTTCATGATGCTTGTTACATCTGGTTGGATGCTGTTGGCGATGCCAAAGTCAATCAGCTTCAGGGAGGCATTCACTATGACAAAATTGGCAGGTTTCAAGTCACTGTGGACGATTCCTGCGTGGAAAAGACAAAACATTCCGGAATGATTGACATGAATAAATTGTCAAAAGCAAAATGTGTGACAACGGGGGAGGCTGGAACACTACCGTGTTTGTGGATGGTGTGGACCGCCTCCAGCATGTTCTTCCAGTAGAACTTCCTCTCCAGCGGCATGACCGTCATGCGGTTCCGTAGCCAAGTGTTCAGGTCCAGGTTCCCACACTCCATCAGCATGTAGATGTAGCGGTCGGTTAATTCACTGTCGTGACATAGAAGAGATTCACTCAATCAGGATCCCTGCCTGCATAAGGCAGTTCAGAATGTTCCGTTTCAACAAACATATCATACATACAATACAACAGTCCATTGTTGTGTTGATAACAGTTATCAACACAGGAACTAGCAGGATGGTATGTAAATTACATTAAGTGTCTAGCTGGACTCGGCACAGAGATGAACTTCAGTGAAAAGGCTGATGACTCACTAGTCATGCAGCTTGATGATCTGGTCGCTGAACTGCTGTAAGCGCATCAGATGCTCAATCTCATTCTTGTAGCTCTCTACGGTCTGGGGGTCAGCCTCCTCAAGGTTCACATACTTCACTGCATACAACTGCTTCTTGTGGTCCAGGACCTGGTAAACCTAAAAAATACAATCAATTGATAACCTCAATGAGACCAGCCCGGAAGAGATATTATAGGACACAGTAACTAGTGTATAGTGCCTCAACTTCTGCAGACACAAATATGGATTTGGATTTGGGACCACATTTTCCAAGGAGTTTGTCACCATGGGGCATTTTCATATCCCACTCACTTGGAGATGAGTGGGTGTTTTGACATATGAGGACAACTAGTGATCTTTGTACACTATAATGTACAGGGTTAGGGTCTGCAGTAGTTGGAGAGGTGCATTTTTAGGAGTACAATCGTAAAATTAAAGTCTGATAGTAAATATTTGACATTGAAGTAAACAGAATGTGAACAATTTTGTGCAATATCAGATTCTAGACCACCTTACCTTGCTAGATCCACCTTGGCCAATCATCTTCAGGATGAAGTACTGGTTACCCTTAATGGTGATGGACTCGTTTGATAAAGCCTGCATGGCACTCTATGAAAAATGAACATAATCAGTTAGCCAAAATAACTCACAACATGAAAACGATGTCTTTAACAATGTAAATACCCTATAGAAACAGCAATGTAGACGTACCATAAAGGGGAACCATCATGCTTGCTTTTTTTCAGACTGCAACATCAACTCTATGAGTTTACGCAAAATAATCGGGGAAAAATTGGACCAATGGTCCAACCTTTCCGCAAATTCTTCACGGACACGGTAGTCTGTATGAAGCAGTACTCTCCTTTATAGAAAATCGCTGATCATATATTTGTTTCAATAGAGTACAAACAGTGTGTGGAACACATGATGGGAGATAGGACAGGGGGGTACCTGTGGGATTTGTGAACATGACACCTGGTTAACAGGGGTGGAGGGTGGCTGTGCCGCGCATGCTCTCTGCGATGCTGAGGCAGCCACATCAGGTGGGTCCTTCCTCATACTAGGAGTGACAAAGCTGTAGAAGAGAGTACAACTCATTTAAAGCTTTGCAGGGAAAGCAAGCTGGCTTCACAGCTAGAAAGCATTATAAACCACCAAGGTTTAATTAAAATCCCAGTGAACGGACAGAACCAGGATTCATCAGCATAGCAGTTACCTGTTTGCATAGGGCTCCCTCTTGTTGTTTGGGGTCTGCCAGACCATGGGTGGGTTTATTCTGGACGGGACAGGGAGGGCGGGTGTGGGGATGGAGTCCAGCAATCGAGGTATAGGCCTGAGCTCAGGAGGTGAAAAGAGCCTCTCCTGGGTAAACACATATTTAAATTAGATTTGCGGTAACCCAACCTGGATCATAAACACTACTCCAACAACTAAAGAATGCTGCCAAACCTGTGGCGAGACATGTCGGCTGAGAGGCAGCTTTTTCCAAACGGAAAAAGGCTCCATGCTGACAGGCTTAGGCTGATCCACCGACACCTTTGCGGCTGTGCGAACAAAGCTTGGACCCTCTTGGCCGCTGCCACAAGATGCCACTGACGATAGCCCCTGACTCTGGAGCAGGACCCAACCCGGGGGATGTTCATCCTCTTCTTCTTCCTCTTCTTTTGGCACGAGTCTCTTTGCCCCGGCGTGAAGGTTCATCAGCGCCACCTCAAGAAGCCTGGGTGGCCTGGCGTTTAGTGTCCGGGCTTTCAGCAGAATTGACATAGCTTTTTTGATGTTGCCTAAAAAGGGCACAGGAAGAGGAGATGAGAAATGACAAAAGGGTAATTTAACGACACATGCATTATCTCTGCCACACAATTTTGCGTAATTATCTACTCCTACTGTTTTTGAGGTATAAATACCAAACCACTACCAAAAATCTGGCATATATCAGGGCAGTATACTTTTAGAGACTGCACTGAGGTCTTTTTAATTTATTTTTATAAAATTATTATTTCATTTTGAAAGTGAAAGAGTTAAAAACGCTTAAATCAACCAGTCCAAACCTGAACACCTGAGAGTTCATCTTAAATAGCGGCATATGTAGACCGGAAGTAAGGAGGTCTCCAAATAGTTTTGTACCGCTCTGACTACAGGGGGCGCTAAAACTCGTGGTCAAACCTAAACAACCACACCCCCAGCCACGTTTGATAAAGAAATCTCAAACTTGGTATCTGGGCCTTATTCGACATGCTGAATCTTTTAACTCTACCTTGACATTTTTGGAAAACCTTAAAAAAAATCGTTTTGGTACAATCAATTGGGTACACATGCCCAATTGATTCATGCCCGACCATACGATATTGTTTTATTTTTTTATTCTGTTATGTTATGGCCGAGTTAAGCGCAAATATGTTTATGCAAATACAAAGACACCATTATTCATTCTGTCACCATTTTATAAAAAAAAGATGACACAAAATAAATTGTACCTTGAGAGACTTCAAACTGTGCATGTGCAATGTGGACAAAGGCAAAGCACTTGCAGTTGGATCTTGCAACTATGAAATAGTCCTGTGCTTCATCCGCATCTTCAATCCTTTAGAAAACAGAAGAAAAATGTTTAAACGAAGGATGTAAAAAATAAATACAAAATGACATATTTAAATACAAAATACATTAATATAGTAATCAAACATATCACAAATGTGATCACAACATGATTTCTTCATTTCACTCACCCCTTTAGTTCTGCATATCTGACCAGTATCTTGGCATAGCTCTTGTTCTTGCTGTACTGTTCAATGGGCAGTCTTGAGAATACTTTAGCATAGCAGTCCTTGAGCTGAGCCAGGAGCGTGCCGTCTGTGTGTGGGTTGCCACTCTTCTCCAGTTTTAGCAAATAATCCCGACAGGATTTAGGAGAATTTGAGTTGACGATCTGATTGAAAGTGTATGTAACGTCTTTCAGAGGGGAGATTATGGGGGGAGAAAGAAGATGAATACCATATTCAGTGACACATTACATGCTTGTTTCTCATTCGACAAATGTCATGTTCTCATCATCACAAAACCATGTGACCAACAAACAGTATTACTGTTTACAGCATGCCAAGTACCTAGAACTTCTGTTATGTTGCTGCATCTGATATATCTGAAACATGTGTAATCCATATGTTCATGCCTTCATGTGCGATATGCCATGGCATGTTTCTTGTGTTTACCTTCCATTCTTGACCTGTTGCCCACATCCTGTCTGTGGAGGAGTGAGGTGGTGGAGTCCAATGTGGCCTGGTCCTTCCAACACGGTGTCTCTGGACTCACATCAGGGCACTAGCGACACAGACACATGTCATAATGGGAAGTTTGCATAGAAAGAATCTATGCAGTGCTTATATTCCAAGTTTATTATTTAGAAAAGGACAAAATATTAACCAACGCATCTACTTAGACACCCTTAGCTAACTTATATAAAAGTGTTGAGGAAAGTCAAATCACAGCATTTGGAGAGAACCGGTCTATAGCTGTCATAAAATAGGTGTGCTTGGACACACTTTGAAGTTTAGGAAATCTCCGCCTACTGTCATTTTCTTGGCAGATGTTAGGGTACACAAGGCACTGGAACTCGAACCAGAAGTTTGCCTTAAACAAAATGAAAATCAAATTTGAATTCAAAGACACATTTTACAAAACCAGTTGATTTATGTGTAAATTAGACAGCAAATGAACCACCTTGACAAGCGGTTTGGGATGAATGCGTCACTTTTCATTGAAGATTTCCCATCGCTATCATCACTGGCCAGCTCAGGGATAGGATAAGGAACGACAGGGACTCTCCCTGGCTGATGTACAAAGGATAATCAAAAGAAGGACCTTAGTATTAAACAAAAATATCAAATACCTTGTATTTGTATTTATTTGATCTAAAACGAGTGATCATGTTTATTTTTTTGCACAGACAATTGCCTCACACTCACCAAGCCAACGGTTCTCTTGTGGTGGGAGCCTGACCTCCAGCCAGGAAGCTGATCATCTGATGATGGGCAGAAATACTCTGTCCTGGTGGCCAGGTAAGAAAATGCATCATAATAGAGTGTATTCTCAAAATATAAAAACAAGTGGTCTATATTATTTTAATTAAAACCTTACCCTGAACCAAAATTACTGGACAGTTGAAGTTCTCCTGTACCATCAGATTTCCTGCTGTTTTTTTCATATTCAGAGCCACGTTGAACATGCTCATTGAAGGTATTCACTGAAGATATTGCAATATAAAAAATTAACAACAAAAACAGTAAATTAACAACAATAAGAAATATACGATACTGTGTTGATATTTTGCTTGTAAGTGGCACAGAAGGCTGCAAGTCCATTGTCACTTAAAAAAGTGTCAAGCATTCACAAATCTACCTGGGATGTTTTCTTTATCCACAGTTCTTTTTTGAAGTTTCTGTAGTGCAAGAGCCAGCAGGTCTTTGGGTTTTGCGTTCACTTCCATAGCTTTCATCAAAATTTTAATGGCTTTCCTTGTGTTGCCTAGTGATATCAAATGGAAGACATGTTTTAATGACCTAGTTTAGATATTCACATGAAAACAAGGTTTATTTAACAGCACATAAAACATTGTTGTACCTTGAGTGTGTTCAAAGTTTGCATAAGCGATATGGACAAAAGCAAAGTTCTGGCTGTGAGATCTTGCCACAATGAAATGTGCTTCCGCTTCATAGACATCTTGAATGCTATGGGAATAAAATAGACACAAAGAAAAAATATATTGGTTGTATGTAATATCTTATTCAGGGCCTTTGCTTTTTTATATTTAAAAAGAAAACTAAAGAAAATACACAGTATTGAGATAATCTCTGCTGGTACTTACGCTTTCAGCTCTGCATACCTAACCAGCAATCTTGCATAGCTTTCATTTTGACAGTGCTTTCCCATTGGTAAACTGGAGAATACCCTGGTATGAAAATCCAGCAGTCGGGTCAGATGGTTACGGTCCAAATTAGGGTCACCCTTTTTCTCCAGGTCCACTAGGAATGTCAGGCATGATTCAGGAGAGTTTGAACCGATTACCTGGTTAACATTGTCAGTGTCATCTGTAAGACAAATGAAAGATGTTTAGGGGCGGACACATGGATCCTGACTGAATTATAGTCAGCTCCTAAACAACAACAACAACAACAACAACAGTTAAGCCGCCTTCAGAGTCAGCTTGGGGGCCTCCATCATATTCACCTTCATTAAGATTCTTCTTTATTTTGTCTAGTTTTCTAAAAAGCATGGCAAGCTGCTACTTCCATACAACCGTGCTGTAAGGTCTTCACAAAGATTTATCTTTGCTTTTTTACTTATTTGAAGACTTTAAGTTACGTATGCAATGGGGTTGGGATCTGAACATGTTATTTAATTTCTGTGTTCTCAAGAAAGACCCCAAAAATGCTTCGGGCCTCCATCATATTCACCTTCGTAAAGATTCTTCTTTAAGTTGTCTAGTTTTCTAAAAAAAATGGCACGCTGCTGCTCCCTGTCCGAGTGTTCCTCTTCCTCCATCTGAAATTTGAGGGGACTGTCATTACATCAGAATCAAACACCTCAGAAACAAACTGGGTTTAGTAACAACGTGTGACTTACAAAAATAAAAAGAACGCATAGACTCGACTGCAATGGTATTGTTAGTTGCTGGCATGTGGATCATGTCAAGTATTTCCGTGCTTTTATTTTCAGATCAGAACACTATGAGGCAAGTCTTTCAGAAGTAAAACTAGCATCGTGCTAGCGTTAGCTTAGCTCAATTCGCTTCCGAAAACATCGCAAAAAACACATTTATATACATTCAACTATTAAGATTAAACACGTCTTATGATATATTCCATAAGAATATAATGTAGACTCAAAATATATTCGTCGTTATGTTTATATTATTACAAGTCTTACGGTGTGTAACCTCGGCAGAAGATCAGCTTTTTCAAATTTCTGTTTATCCAGTCTTCAAACTTGCCACTTTTCTCTGCCCCCGCCCTAAGCTGCCTGTGATTGGCTTAGTCTCCCTTGACCCGCCCTGTTCTGTCTCTGCAGTCAGGTTACTTGGCAGTTTCCGGCACAACATTGTGGTGGTCTACGGGTTTATCCAAAAAAAGTGTCAAACAGAAAGAAAGGCACATTAGGAAAAAATATTAAATTTCTGAAAGGATAAATATGTTGAAGTAGTAGTACTTGTAGTACTTAGGGTTTATATTATATTATTAGGCCTATAAAATGGACTAACTACCAGATATGATCGAGAATTTATGAATAACATTTTTCAAACCACTGAATATAAGATTTTTTTTTTTTACAATATTTTTAGTTTTGTATGTCGGTGGTGTCACCCATGTGACATGTTATTTTTATACTGGCCAATTTCGTCAACTGGGGCTCCTGATTTTGTTGGTTTGTGTCTGTTACAGCGAGATAAACTGCAGAAAAGGTGTCTCCCATGGATGGCCTTCCATACTTCCAAACTAGATAGCCGTCCCGTGGAACAGTTGCGACGAAGCGAGGGCGTGACTTTCAGTTACATGGGTTAAGGGGCGAGAGGGAGGGACTTTCAATAGAGGGATATCCGTTTCCGTTCTGTTACATGTTTCGGCTATTGCCTAGTACATTTTTTCGTCAAAACCCCATTATTATTCTCCATTATGTTGTCATTCTTGTCATGTTGTTATTCTTCTCGCTCAAGGGACTGCTAACTGGCATACACAGCTCTTTGGAAGAGAGAAACCGGAAATTGCGTTGTGGTACACTGGGATAACGTTACAATTCAGGATCCTCTCTCAGCCGTGTCTCTCCAGCGGGAAGCCTCAGTGAACACGCTTCTGCTGCACTTCCGTGTTCGGATGCATCACAGCTCAAAGATGGCAGCCACGGGATAGTGGAAGAGAAACTGCAGATTCTAGCTTTATCATGTAATCTCATCGGTTTAAACAGCTGTTCCTCACATTGTCGGGATGTGCAACGTTATACCTCAATTATTGTGAACGCGTCATTTCATGGAGACAACACGAGGGATTAAGATTATGGTTATCTGGCGAGAAAGGCTAGCAAGCTAAGATTAGCTAAATAAATGAACAGTTTTGGTGTCTTAAAGTGCATCTGACACCCACGGAAGAAACCAAAGCATCTCTCCTGGATATTGTACTTGGCCGTTGTGTATGGTGAGCACATGTGTTGATGTTGTACATTGATCTTGTCCATGGACACAGCTGTTCAACCAGTACATGCACTGTTTATTTATGTTCATGGTTTAAATAACGCTAAAGGCTTCGTACATATACCTGATTACACTAGAAGTCTCAATTAACGTTACCTCAATATTTCACCTGTATTGGATACAAGTTGTGGTAGCGGAGCAAATGCTATCGATGAGTTTGAATCAATTTCTAATGTTTGTCCTTTTTATTTCCCCACAGATAAACTTCATCATGGCCATCACTCAGTTCCGCCTTTTCAAGATCTGCACATGTATAGCCAGCCTACTCTCCTTCTTCAAACGGTTGATATGCAGGTAAGCATTATATAACTATATTAACTGATTATTAGTTGTATAGCATCAACTCTGTACATTTAATTGCTTCATTTGTTTTCTTGCTACAGGACTGGAAGGGGACGCAAGCTCAGTGGTGATCAAATAACTCTACCAACTACTGTGGACTTCCCTTCCTCTGGAACGAAACAGGTATGTATGGTCTGTCAATGTTTAGTTCAGTAACAGTCCTGTACACAAAGTCTGTCACTGGCTAATCTTTAAGACAAAACATACTTTGAATGCATCTGATATTTACCCTAGATAAACAGTTTATATTCCACAGTAATATTATTTGATTATTATTCACATATTTTGATATGTCCCGCTGTTCGTGTTAATTTTTCTTTTACTCTTCACTGATTTTGTTAAATATCTTAATTTCCTCGTTTTTACTTGTCGCGAGGCAGCCAGAGATAGAGGAGTGGAGTTCATGGGATGAAGACGCTCCGACTAGTATCAAGATTGAGGGTGGCAACGGGAATGTTTCTCCATCCGCCGAAGATGCAGACAATGAGCCTGACTACTTCAAAGACATGACCCCCACAATCAGGAAAACACAAAAGGTTTGCCAACCGGCTGCCCTTACAATCCCAAATGCATTGAAGCATTGTGCAGTAACAATTAGCTTAAACTAGAACATTTAAATTGGTATTATGAAAAGTTAAGTTTCCCCCTTAATGACAGTTTTAAAGCTGAATGAAGTGTTTCTTCATGTTGATTTGTATAGTGTGTGTGCGTGGACAGATTCTATTTTGAATCTATGTATTTCCCCTCTCTCCAACTCCATCTTCCAGATAGTGCTGAAGAAGAGGGAGCCCTTGAACTACCTGGTGCCAGATGGCTCGGCAGGTTTCTCCAGCAGACTGGCAGCCACGCAGGACATGATGTCCTTCATCCAGCCCTCGGTGAGTGTTGGTGCTGGCCACCTGGCTGGTGATCTAGGGTCTCTCTGTTATAGCTGATACTCTGAAGTGAATTTATTTAGGGGTTCATGTACTTTCCTATACAAAAAAACTATTTTCTTTGCTGGCTTGTGAAGTTAAATGTTTAGAATTCTTTATATTTTCAAATAAATACATCTTTTAACTTCACTTGACTTGTTTTGTATGGAATCCTTCATTATAGCTGAGATCTTTAAATACATTTTATGTATTTAAATGTATCAAGTAGTTTGGCTAAATAAGAGCGACTGATCCATTTGTAGTCAACACTCATTGATATTGGATTTGAACTGGATAATCACAGGAAACCATAAAACCAATGTTGCTAATTGACTCAAGCGTAAATCCCCATGAATGTTGAACGCCAGTCTGTCTTTTCATCAACCTGAACCTGAAGTACAAGCATTCAACAAACATTTGTTCACCAGGCTGAGCTGGGTGAGATGGACACCTGGCAGGGGGATGCGAACGCCTGGGAGGATGAGTCTGAGGCTGCCTGGGAGGCCGAAGAGGTTCTCAGGTAATGGACTAATAGATAAAGTATCATCATTTGAACGCACCTGAGGTGCGTTCAAATTAGCAAACGAAGGCAAACGTCCGCGAACATTCTCATACCGTTTTTCGTTTGCATTGAGTTAACTGAACGTTTGCAAACAGACGCAAACGGTCTGAGGATGTAGATCTCGGCGATCAATCATGGACGCTGGACTAAGGGAGTTGTGTACCCACATGGGAGTTATCCCCCCCCAAAAAACGTTCAAATTTAAAAGTTCAAAGAAAACACGTTCGCCTGGAACGTTTACCTTCGTTTGCTAATTTGAACGCACCTCTGGTCATTACTAAGCGTGTGAGTTAAGTAATGACCAGCAGATGGCAGTGGTGGGTAAGAAGACACTGCACAATAAGGCCTGGCCTCTCCTGATATTATGCTTTTCTGGCATCGCTTTCATTTCTGTGTTGCTTTTTATGCTGCTCTAAAACAGACAACAGAAGATGGCGGAGAGGGAAAAGCGTTCAATGGAACAGCAGAGGAAGAAGATTGAAAAAGACGTGCAGCGGATGAACAAGAAGGATCAGAAAATTGCGGTGAAGCTCTCGTAACACTTTGGGAATGCTCAGTTTCGAGCCAGGGGATGAAGCGCAGCTTGGGGAAAGACACTGTATTTAAATTATAACTTGCTGTCCAATGCTTATTACATCAAGCAGAATCACTGTCTGGACAGTAGCTCCTGAAAACACCTACAGTCCTCCCTCGCCCTGCTCTGTCTGTCCACCAGAAGCCATTGTAACCATCCCTGTCATTGTTGTGGAGACAGGAGGACATGGTTTACGTTGGTACACCTTCAGAACTTGCTATTTGTGCCATGGCAATGCTATTTTTATTGTTTTATTTTTGTTGGATTCCCTTTTATTTTAGTTTTTTTTTTTACAGCAAATTCATCGTGGGTTACAAAAATAAAACTTTAATAAATGATTCGATGACACACTCAGTATATGCCAATTTCATCTTCATGATAACTTAAGGGAACTGTTCTACTTATTCAATGGCCCAGATGTAAATAAACTACCTATAAACGCTCATCGAGTCTTGTAATGAAAAGGATCACATGGTTGTTTGCTTTGTTATTTATAACCTCTGGGTTCAAAGGTCACTGTATACCAGTGATGTATTTCTTTTGCTTGCCTTTTATTTAATATATCTGTTTAAAATACATTTTCAAGTTGATCGATATTTAATGTATCTATTTGTAGTGCAGCCTGTAGAAACATGGAATTCAGAGATGAATGGAGATTTAGGCCAAATTGATTTATTGATGAGCAGCTTGATAACTTTATGATCAAATGTGCATAATTCAACATTTCCTATTGGTTCCTATGGTAATCGCATAGCTACTGAACTGCTATCACAAATAAATTCACCAAACAAATTGTCATACAACCGTGCTGTAAGGTTGTCACAAAGCATTTTATCTTTGCCTTTTTACTTATTCTAATACTTACCTAAGTTACATATGCAATGGGGTTGGGATCACTGAACATGTTATTTAATTTGTGTTCTCAAGAAGATCCCAAAAATGCAATTTTCATAATTATTGCCTTCAATCTGAAAACCCAAGATCTGACCATACAACTAATACCCCAGAATAAACAACCTCGAGTTGACTCCTTGAGATTGAACAGTTAAACTGTCAAGGGAAATGTACCTTGTGTCAGTTGTCTGAGAAATGGTCTGAATGTTGAGTTTTAAGTTAGAAATATCAACAATGTTCTTACAATACCTTTGAAGATATGTCCTCTGAAGATATGAATAAAGGTAATTTGTTAAAATTAGGCCTTGAAAGTAATGGTGTGCTTGTATGTAGGGCAATAGGTTATGTCTATCTTTACTTAAGTACTGCCCTGCTTCTGTAAAAAAAGATGCTGTTTCATCAGAAACTAAATGGGGTTAGTCTTTATTTGGACTATTTTATTCTTCCCAAACCAATCAACCTGGAAAGCTGCATGTTTTATAAATTATTAGTCTGTCCATATGACATGATTAAGGAGATTAAAGAATTGCACCAATAATGCTTGGCTATACACTACCTGCCACAGGCTGCATACATTGGAAACTGCCATTTCTAGAGGTCACCTCAAGACAATCATGTTTCCGTTTAACTTGACATAAACCTAGGCTCAAAGAACAGGCTCCTGCACGGTTGTCCCCACCATCTGCTATAGAGGGCACTCTAGCTTGACAAGGACGTGCAGTTCAGTTTCAACAGAAGGACCAACAGTGGTTGATAACCGCTAATCCTGTAGCAGTGACCCCCGATCAGTTGAACATCAACAAAAACAAATTATACCGCCAGAAAGACAAAAGCCCAAAAATGCACGTTTGTTTTATTTCAATCACAAAATAATGTGCCATTGCATAACCTCACCTTTCTGTGGGTTAGCATACCCTTCATTCGTGTGTTTACGAATGTGTTTCTGGACACAACTTTTTGTATCTTCGTCAACATCTTGTAAACCATTAACATCTGATGTGCGTCCAGATGGTGACCTGACAGACACCCATTTGTGACTCCCCTCTACATTCCATTCGTTTTTTTTTTTATAAACTACACTGCAGAGATTACATCTGCCTGGGTTGATAAGTCGGTTACGTCATGGTAACGCAACCCAAGAGATACCCACATGGCTTGACAGGGGACCAAGGCCTACTCCTGTCCAGACAAAATTCACCCGAATTAACCCAATGGCAGTGGATTTTATTGCAAACACTTTACATTGATTAGACATTCCATCCAATAATTGGGGATTCCTTATGTGTGGCTAGATGTTGAAAAAATACAAGGGCTATGATGCTAACCTAGTTCTGTCCCAACCCCTCCCCCTCCCCACTCTCGCTTGAGGATCTGGAACACAGTTTGTCATAAACAGAGAGGTTCCAGTAAAGTGGAAACCATGCACTCACATTGTCAGCGAGTTAGCCCAAGGGACATGGATGGAAAAGGATGCGTGAGAAATCGGTTACGTAACGTGCACAGTCATAAGAATTGTGTTCGCTGCACTCAGTATGCCGAGGATATGTTGTTGATTAATTCATGTGAATGAAGACATGTATAGACCGGGAGTTTGGGATTATAACTGCTGCTGTTGCTTACATAAGTCTCAAGTACTTTTACTTTAAATTGCTTTCAGTTTGAGCTGAATCAAATTGAAAAAAAAACAACCACAAAATGCATGGATGCGGTTATCATGCTTTAATAATAAATATACAAGGACATAAGTGTCAGTATTGCACATCGCTCAGGCACATTACCAGTGTCAGTTGCTTTTAAGGGAACATATTTCCAATACACCAAGAAGTGTACAAAGCCCACCTCCACAGGAGAAAACGACGATCACACAACTAACAGTGATTTCACATTAAAGCTTTGGCTGAAGGTTTAAGGTTAGTTTTAGAGCAATATAATAAAGATCAAATCCAATCCAATGCAAACGCTATTAAACATTCATCTCCTTCACCTCCTAAAGCTAATACATCATAGCACTTCGGGGATAAATTAAATAGCTTAATACAAGGAAAACATTGACATCAATAACCATCTACCCTGATGATTCACATTTATACATTTAAATTACACAGACAAATGAGATGCTTTAAACACCACCCAGTATAAATACCCTATGTGTGATAATTGTGCCTCATTCAGTGGCAATAGTGCAACGTTACAGTGGTGGAACATAAATGCATGATCATAAATCTAATGAGAAATCAAAACAGATGATATAGAAGAATTGCTGAAGTGCTTCAGTTGAATGCTGGGCATGTGCATGCGGTTGGGAGGAGCCAAAGAGACATCTGGTCTCTAAGCGACATGGCGGAGGGAGTGCAATCCCATAATGCAACAGCCCCGGATCATGGCAGCGATGTTGTACACCGGAGCGCTTCCGTCCACACCGTGTCGCGAGTAGAGCCATGCCACTGTGGGCAGCACGGGGGCTGCCACGGCAACCAGATCCACCAGAAAGCTTTTGCTCCAGTAACGCTTGGTTTCCATGCCCAGCTCAGGCGCCTTGCTAGGGCCCCCCTCGCAGACACCGAAGTCCAGCTCCTCCATGAACCCGTGACCGTCTGCAGGCTCCGCGGCGGAGCACATCCCAGAATCAGTCCAGCTTTCGGGGCTCTCTGTGGGGACAAGGCTTGGTGTGCAGTCTGTCAAGTCGGTGGTGGTGGTGGTGTTTGTTGTGGTGGTGGTGATGGTGCCATGGGCAGGTATGGGAAAAGGGGTGAGAAGGTCTGCATCTCCTTGCCGGCTGACGGAGGCATCTCCAACCATTCCCCCATGCAGCTTTAGGAGCTGAAGGAGCAGAGCCTGGAGGTCTGGAGACGCAGGCGTCATTTCCGTCTGCATTTCCTTGTTTTCAGCCTTGGGAGGCTCCGCTGAACTGGATGTTCTCAAGCGAGCAGCGGAGAAGGAATTCTTCAGAACACCTGTTGATGCATTTGATTTATCCACCAACTTATCTTCCTCCAGCAGAGTGGACACGCCGGGACCCTCCCCGGGCCTCAACTTGCAGCTAATGTCCTGATTGAAATCCACAGCGGTGGACATCAAGACCCGCTCCAAAATGTCGGCTCTGTTGGCCATCTCATCGTTCAGCAGCAGCCCACTGTCGGCCATTTGCTCAGCCGCCTGGTCTCCCAATGCCTCCCCACCTTCCTCCTCGAGCTTGGCCTTCCTGCCGCCATCGGGCATATCACACAGGAAGTCCATGCTCTGGTCGTCAATGAGGTTGGATCCGCTCTGGGCCAGCTCCATACTCTGCAGCAGGGACTCCAGCTTCCGGTTCTGGATGTTGATGTCAATGAAGTACTTCTGGATCCCCTTGTCCTTCTCCATGAGGCTGCTCTTCATGGTCTCCACCACCTGACGCAGTTGCCTGATCTCCTTGCGGGCCTCCTTCAGGGAGAGCTGCGCCTCCACGCGGTGGCACTCCTCCTCGATCCAGTCCTCCCGCATCCTTCCCAGTTGGGATTTCAGCTCCTCTATGTCAGCCTCTCTAAAAATACATTTTCAAAACACCAATAGAGTATACACAACATTCCTAAAAGGAATACACATTGCATGATAAGGACCATTCATATGGTTAAAGCTGCTGTAGGCAGGATTTGAGAGTTGTAAAGAGTGCAGAAGAGCGCAACATTTTAAAACTAAACCAATAAACGTCCTCTCCTTTTCTGCTCCCTCACTTCAATTGAGAAGCATTTCATTTCACGCACCTCTGACATGCAAGATGGATTCCACTAAACCAATGATAGCTCACAAATGAGTCGGGAGTAGAATCGAAATTGGCTCACACAGAGGTAAGCGCAGCGAACAGATATTCTCAGAGTATTTCACTCACAAATAGCTGACGGATGGCTTTGCCATTTCAAACAAACTACACTAAAATAACTTAAAATAGTACCTACAGCACCTTTAAGCAAAAGGCATATGTTGTCAATGTATGACATGCTATTGATGACAGGTCTTACCTGTAGGGAAATCTTATACAACATGAAATACATATTTAGAGCTACTGGCTGAATTATTTGAACTAACCCACCTGTCATGAATGATGGTCTCTGACTCCATTAGCTTGGTCTTCAGGTGTCGGATGTTCACCTCCTTCTGCTGCAGAGGAGTGAGGTACTGCTCGGGGTGAGGGGCCATGATGCCATGGTTGTCTCCACAGGAGTGGTAGCGACCCAGTTTCACCCGCCTGGTACGAAAATGAACGTGTATCAGATTGGCGAAATGACAAGGTAGAACTAGATTGGATTGTGCTGTTCCGACGGAATACATAAATTAATTGTGTAGGATGTGAACCATAAACTTCACCACACCTTAGCTTGTTGCAAGCTTTCCCAGCAAATCCAAATTGAGAGCATAGCCCTGACTAATTCATTTTAACTCTGCAAGGGCACCTTTGTTCCAAAACCAAACATAACTTGTACACACTACAGGGTTATCAGGCAACACACGGTCACAATAGTACTCCAGGGTTTGCACGGCTAATAACTAGACTTTGTCCAGTTAACCATGCACAGCATAGCAGAAAATTGGGTTAATTTGGCTTACAATATACACTCACATCCAACATGCATTCACTGCATACTCCATAAAGCCAAGTGATTAAACGCTTCAAAGTAATGAACAGTATTTTTGTCTATTACGGGGCTGGTGGGCGGATTTGGCCGACACAAAAGAAGGAGCAAGCCTCTTTCCCTTCACCACAGCAACCTTGCGAAATGTGAAGCCTGTGGTGAGTGTTCTACATCCATGCCAGAAATAGCACAACCTTTCAGAACACAGCTCATGAAGAACACGTCACATGACACCTAGCGCGACAAATGAGGGGAGTCCAAAAAGGGATGAGAGGGGAGACAATATATTCGTAGAAAACGCATTCATTGATGTTTTGAGGGAAACAAGTTGCAATTGCGTCAACTGTTGGATTATTTAAAACACTGCAGTTTGCTGACTGATGCAATAAAAGCTTGAAGAATCCTTTGACTATTGACTTTTCAGTCACATTTGCGAGAGCATTACGGGATGATCTCCCAGAAGGGGCAGAAAAACATTGGGTTGAAATGCAGCAAGTTGAGGTCTATCAGCCATCAACTGAAATATTTATAATCATTTCTACTCCCATCTCCCTAAAAAAAAAGAAAGTAAAAAACAATTATCGCGAGTACTCATTTAAAACTACAAACAGTCGCTTGGATCAACAACCGGGGACAAAACCCAGACATTTGTCCCATTAAATTCTCCATAATCCCGACTGCAGACGCATCTCTGATATAATCCCAGTCAGATGTGATGAAAGGATGTGGGGAAACCATACTAATCCCAACGCACACTACCCCCTTCGGCTTGTGCTGCACTGCGCCCACGCAAAATGTGCTTTACTTTAGAGGGTAGAGCAGGAAGGAGAAGGCTTGGGTTTAAATCAAAAAATAAACAATGACATCATGTCAAGGCCCTGTCGGACATAACGACCTCTTGCCTTCCATTTTCAGTATGACTTTGTGTTACTGCGTCATGACGGCTTGAAGTGTGTGAGCACCTGGTGACGGGGCTGAAGTTGCTGCCGCTGCTGCTGGTGGTGGTGGAGGCGGAGGCCCTGGGCGGTGTCCGGTACGGGGCAAAGAGCTCCGAGTCCTGATTGGCTATGGGGCTTCCTGCCGGCTTGAACGTTGGGAGCGGCCTTGTGCGAGTGGTCCTACTTGACGAGGGAGACAGGGAAAATAAACCGGGTATCCATTTGCTAGAATGCCTTAGCAACTAGTACGGAGTGGCGAGGACCTCAGACACGTACCTGCGAGGAGTCTTCTTCCCTGCCAGGCTCGGGATTCCGCTGGCCTTGTTCTTCAGGCTGCGTGTGCTGCTGGAGGAGCTGAAGTCCGCCTCGCTCCCTGCAAGGGGGAAAGGCGGACCCCGTGAGCCAGCTGTCTGACCACATCGTGAACAACCCAGCTGGCCACATGAACACACACCAGGAACTTTTTGACAAGGCCTGGATCTGATGGTAGGCTCTGGATGTCTTTACATCCAAACATTTGCAATGTTCAAAATGATCATCAAGTGGGAAGGAGTACCGCATATGGGGCATTTAAAGAGCAACTTTTCAGGAGTTTAGTCAATATCATTTTCATAATGCTCATGCGAGTGGCCAGTTTCATGTCAAATTGGCCTCACCTGGCCGCAAAGGACCCCAAGCAGTCACTTATAATTTATGATGAGTATATCAAATATCAAGTATAGAACTACTAAGAACAGTCTACCAGAATAAATAAATGCAAAGACGGAACTTAAATTAGACATACATGCATCTACAGAATCCGCACTATAATGCATTGCAGGTCACTAAAATTCAATAAACAATCATACCTGAATAGCACCTTTTGTCATTGCATAAAACCATAGTGCTGGTGAGTGTGCGAAACAGAACAGTGAAAAGCTAACCGATCCTCAATACTTGGTGAGTAAACTATGCTGCTCTAGAGGTCTGCTCTCACAGAAGTAAACTCCAGGTAATCAGCCTAATTGGCAAAGCCCTGGACATTTTACTCAACCAATCAGGTTACTTAAAATGGTTGCTGATAGATAGGCTTTGGGAATATAATACTTTTTTTAAACAGTCAGGTATAACATCTTGTTTCATGACAGTGTAGTGCTATCCATTTTTCTGTTTAACTTTAGATATTCCAAAGTAATTGCATTGGGAAAATTAAATATTGACTTGAAATGGATGGACAACGCACAGGTGTACAGATACAAACTCAATTTCACTACAATGTCGCTTTACCTTCCCTAGAATGTGTCGACTCGTGTGAAATAAACAGCTATTATTGTATGGATTTGTAGGAATTATTAGGAAATAATTTACATACAACCGATGCTGCACATAAATAATGTCAACCACAGCGTTCAAAATGAAATCTAGTTTAACGGATTATGAAGCAGGAAAATTAAGTTAAAAAACCCACAACAAACACTCCCAGGGTTAACTTATCTCTGTAGATTCTTGTTTCACAAACACAAAACACATCCCGAACCCTCCATCCATATCTTTACCTTTGGTTGCCTTGACGACGGGCCTCTGATGGCGCTGATGCCGGGTAGCCCCGGCCCGCTCGGCGCTCCGCTCCGCCATCATCCTCACCCTCTTCACGCCGGGCTGGCGCTGGGGGGCTGGCGGGGGGGACCCGGCGGGACCTTGCTCTGAGCCTGGCAGGGTTTTGGAGGGGGGTACAGGGGTCTGAGTAGTGGGGCAGCCGCTGTCATCTATTGTACACAGGCACACAGACAGTGATAGCCGAGAACAGGCAGGGCAAGGGAGGCCAACGACGGAGAGCAGACTGGGCGCCTATCAAGGCTCAAGGTTCATCCGGGTTTGCGCTACTTTCTGAACGATAAGTCACCATCCGCAGCAGATTTTATCGGCTGTCTTCACGGTCTTTTAGAAATGTCTGATCGCGTAATGTGTTTGTACTTGTGTATTTTCCTTCTGCGTTTAGTATTTGTGTTTCTGACCATACACAGGAAAGCGCTGGTGTACTATATGACATGGAGATGAAGTCAGCTGGAAAGTGTATAGCATCGATGTGGACTGTAGAGAGACCTTTGTGTCAACATGGTTATCTTATGTTCAAAAAGGGGTGGATGTGGATGGAGGTCTCACCGGAGCAGAAGCTGTTGGTGCTGTTGGTGCTGATGGTTCTTTTGGAGCGGCCGGAGCTCAGGTCGCAGTCCTTCCCCTCCTCCTCGGAGGTGGGGGACTCCGATACAGTAGACCCTTTATCCTTGGGCCGGAAGGGATGGAGGACCAGACGGGGTATACGACTGCGGGGACTTCCTTTCTCTGGGGACTTCTTTTCCTGTTAAAAACAACAACAACAACAACAACAACAACAAAATACACAACATGAGCCTGGGTTAGAGCCAATCGTTAAAGGCGACAAAACAAGGTTTTCCTCATTGCTGTGACCGGGATCATAACTGAGGGTTGAGGAATAATTTGAATAGAGTGAGACTTTTTGCTTAGCTATTCAGAATCAAAAAATCGATTCAATACATTGAATCAGACTTAACATAAACACACCTCATATTCCTGGAAGGGTCCCATTATGGTTCAAACAGCGTGGTTCCTAGGGATTGAACATACAACCATTATGATTATTATAATGATGAGTGCCTGTACTTCTCTGTGAACGTGGATTGCTCAGGCTTGGCGGTGGAGTCATGAACAGGCTGGACTATGGTGTCTGAGATCCATCATGCCACATTACTTTGCGGCCGTGCAACCGCCTGGCACAGATGGCACAAGCACTCGTCCAACAATGAGGGCACCGCAGTGAACGCATCCTGTGACGTGTGCACCCTGCTCGCGACAGACAAGGGAACTCATTGTGCTTCCATCCCAGTTCCCGGCCAGTGGCA
>OMKX01054551.1:0-17631 GCA_900302425.1 Brosme brosme
CAGTGGATTAGTGTTGGGAAAACGACTCCCCTCTCGGCCGTGGGGAGCTGCAGTGTTTAGGGTGTTTGACTGTTTCTATGTTCCCAGTGTCCCTAATGGCATGTCTCTGAAACATGGATGAATGACTTTATTCACTGTATGGATAGAAGTGTCTGCTGAATGACTTGATAGGCTCATAATTAAAATGAAGTGATTTCATCAGATCTTATTCAAAGTAACTCGTACAGATTGTACCGGTGGTTAAGGGGCCGGCAGCGCTGCTCACAGGGCAGCCCGCAGACTGCAGACTGCAGCCGACCGGATTTGAACCCAGAACCTTCTCAGCTGGGAGTCACACCCTGAACACCCTGGATTCCAGGCCACCGCTCCGCGAGCTGTTGTGCGGAGCGCTGCGGTACCGGGACGAAGTGCGCCGCGTTAATGAGCCAACTCCTATTCACACGGGCTCTCCCCCAAAATAAAAGCGCTTGCGATGTGAGACAGCGATGTTTATGTTTTGTCTCAAGAACAAAGAACAACGCTGCGTGCGAGAAACCCCTCCTCCATGGTCATTTTTAGTTTCCCCTTCATCTTAACAATGAGCTGATTATTTTTTAATCTCTTTTCTGGCGGTAATTAAGGTCGACTTACCTATGAATTAATTGAAGGTCTAGACCTAGAATCCTCTTTTAGTTTGTTAAATTTCACGGCTTTTGCATTTTTTTGCGTTTTAGAAGTTCGTCTCTGATTCTCTTTATTGAATTGTTTTGATGTTATGGTGCTGAGGTCATGTACGACGTGCACTGCTGGTATTTTCAGAAGCTACACGCCGAACACCAGAGCATGTGAGTGCTGGGTTCACGTAAACGCATGTGATGTGACTGTGGCCAGTCGAGGTTGTTTGAACAATAGGCTACAACCACAATATTAATCCTATTCATGGCTAATCAGTCCCTGAGCAGGCAGATCCGATTGGACAGAGAGCAAAATTTGATTTATTTTAAATAATAGAATAATCCTGCTACCCTGGCCCTTGAGCAACGCACCGGCTATCGCAGTCATCGCCATGGTAGTCTATAATCTTGTTAGGGATTAAAATGATATTCTTAATTAATTCAGAATAATCCCTCAGCTTTCTATGCAACCTTCATTTAAGTGTTGCCTTTCACATTTTATTTCAGTTTTTGCCTAAATTCTTGAAATTCTCGTATTTTTGCCCACCGTTGTTTTGCCGCTGTTGCAGTCCTGTATTGTCTCACAGTTTCCTCCTTTCCCTCTGGGCTTGGGTTTGAGGTTTTATTTCTCACTTTTCAGGGCTTTAGGGTGCGTGCGGGGGGGATTCCTTGTGCGGGCCCTGCAAGCCCTCAGAGACACCGAAACCGCATCAACAGGCTTCGCAAGTTCACTCGACGAGGGCCGGCCCTACCTGCCAACAGTGTGTGTGTGTGTGTGTGTGTGTGTGTGTGTGTGTGTGTGTGTGTGTGTGTGCGTGTGTGTGTTGAGGTGTGTGATGGTGTGTGTGTGTGAGTGTGTGTGTGTGTGTTTGGTGTGTGGGTGTGTGTGTGTGTGTGTGTGTGTGTGTGTGCGTGTGCTCTTGTGTGTGTGTATTTGTCTTCATGTGCATGTGCATGTGCATGTGTGTGTTAAACCAATACCTAAGCCATGGTCATAGACAGATGTGATTTGCTACTGACTCTGACCCATTCATCAGGCAATCACAGACTCTTCACCCTCAGCTTACCAATCACCACAAACTGCACGCCCATGGATCCACTGTGGTGCTCTTTAAAGGGCATCCAAAAATAATAAGCCTTACGATCGTGAACAATGCACAAGTAAAGTTCCTCCACTATGCCCCAGGCCAGTTATTTTATTTATTTAGAATGTGAACTGTACTAATAGTTAGACACAGACGGAATAACAATAAAGCATTGTGTTGGGATTGGGTTCATCATTGTATACTTTTTCGCCATGATATTACTTTATTCCAAGTCAGCACAATGGGCAAAGGGGAACATCATATAAACATTTTTATAAAAACAATACCAATGGGTATTAATTCCTCACAAAGTCAATTATGCACGTGAGCATGGAATCAAAATCGGCGTATCCACTTGATCCACCTGATAGCTCACGTTCCAGTGGCTGTTTTCGCCATCTTAATACTGCAGTAACTGAGTTATTACTTATTATTTTAGTATCACTGGTATAACTTATTGTATAACTAACCCGTTATGGTCTTTCAGTAGACCTCAGGTGCGTAAATACCCTCCTTTGCCCTCCAAGCTATATGTTAATTGTCTATCGTAAATTCTGATTTTTGTTCTATTGTTGCGCCTTAATTTGTTATCTCTACATCCATCTATACCAAGAATCAGAACAATCAGAACCACATGTTAGAAAAGTTTCATGCAAAGGTGGTTTTAGGGAAAGGCACCACTAGCAGTGCAGCATAACGCTTAAAGAGGATGGCTTTACACTGCGTGTCTTTATCAAAGGTATAAGCAGTAAAGTGCTTTTCATAGTTTAAGAGATGGTTGTGGGAGACAGACACACAGGGCTGTAAGGTATAACTGTATCCGACATATCGTTTCCTTTATCTGAAATCATTCTTTCAGAATCTGTCAAAAAATGCCAGACTATTGTTTTCAATGGACTGTCCCCACATGTTGGGCCATATCTATAACTACAGATATTTAATTGGGAGAACATACATGCAGACATGCATGCACCACACACACACACATACACACACACACAAACACACACACACAAACAGACTCACACACACACACCTACTGCTTTTGAGGACACTGCCAGTCTTCAGAAGTAGCGAAGAGTGACAGAAGCAGATTGGTGTGATTTAGTACTGTTCCTACCGCGATGTGCTGTGACACTCCGCTACTGTTCTAAGAGCTTTAATGGGCAGGCTGATGAGACACGTCGAGCTTTAAGAAACATTGTGTTAAAAGTAGAATCACACCCTCTCATAAGGATGCTGTGATGATGTGATATGTAGGCCAAGAAGAAGAACTGCGCCTGTTACTCTAAACAACCTAAGACACATATATTATGAAAGCGTTCGTTTGTAGCACAGCGGCCCAGCTGCCGTAAGAGAAGTAGAATTATTAGCCAAATTCAGTCAGGGTAATACTCGATTAGTACAGGCTTGAGAGACCCAATATAAAAATACAGTATGGTTTTCTTTTGGCGGTATTGGATGTGCTTGTGTGTACTGCTAACCCCTGACCTGTGAGTATTAACCTGCATGTATCTACATATTCAGTTAGACCACAGCAGAGAGAACCAATCTGATCCCTTGCAGTATTTCTCTGCTAAATGTTAATGTATGTGTGTCATTATCCAGCAACATAGCACGCAAGTATAGTATCTTTGTATATCTCTGTTGGATATACTCAGTATGGCATTTTAACTTACTTTAACATCTGTACTTTATCTGTACCTTGAAACCGTATATCTTCGTTATTATAAAACATGAAAATCACTGTTATGATTTGGCAAATGCTTTGGACCAAATAGGATTTGTATTATGTACACACAAAATGTAATAATGTTACCTTTTAACAGAATGAAAATCTGTTATCTACTTTTCCTCAGAGAAATATCTCAGTCTAGCCTTTGAATCTAAGCAAAATGACCCAATGACACTAACAGCAAAACAAATAATGAAAAATGTAGAGAGAAGTGTCTTTGATTAAAGTAATTTTGGAAAACAAAACAGCTTCTGTTTTACCGATAAACCAATGTGCGTTATTTTAAAGATAAAGGGAAACAGGAACCAGCAGTAGCAGTGTGGCTGCGAGGTGTTTGAACCAGTACTGAAAATGACCAATAATACCATAACGCCTTCTCCTGAGGGGGACTTAGCTCAACTCAACCAAAGGGATATTTTTGTCACACAAACAAGCCAATTATTAAATTGTTTATAATGCCATTATCATCGCCTGGTTGTTTGCTTATCCATGTAAATCTAACTGCTAACTGTTTGTTTGTGTTCCTTTAATCCATTGACAACATGCCAGCCATGATGGTAATCACCCTTAATTGCAATTTAGTTTTTTTTTTTTTAAGACATGAAGACCAAGCAGCTGAGCAGAGCAGAGAACAGAGTATGTCAGTACCAGACTGATTGCTATTGATTGCATGACACCGTATCACTTGTAGAAATGTATTGTTTTTTAACATGCACCCTCACACTCACATGCAGGAACGCAGAAACACACAGACTCAACTTACACTTACACACACTCAAACTTACACAAGCACACACGAACACACATAAACATTCACACTTACAACAATACTCTCACACACACACACACACACACACACACTCACACACATGGACACATGCACACACATGTACAAGCCAAATGTTTGAAGACTTCATGGAAGCCGGATACTCTGATGTCATCTTTGAAAATGTGCTTCTGAACACAATGATTAAATCAACACAAAGAGAAAAACAATCCAAAAGACGAAGATGAAGGGAGCATGAAAATTCCTTTATCTTCTCTATCTCTGTGCATATTCATAAATGAAGCCTCTGAATTCATAGTCAAATGGTAACTGGATCCATGTACAGACGTGAGAAAGAATGTAATAACACACACACACACACACACACACACACACAGCAAAACTGCACCAATGTCAAAGACAATCACACAAATACAAAAAGACACACGCACGCACGTGCACACTCACACAAACAGACACACAGCAGCGCTGGGAGAGGAATGGGCAGTGTGTTGTGATGGATGTCCTCTATCAACCTCTTCTAGAAAGGGCTGTCTGCAGAGTGGAAGCCACCAGTCAACACAGCCCCTATTTTAACATCTGCATGTGTGTGTGTGTGTGTCTCTAGCTTGGACTCTGTCTCTCATTTTGACCTCGGTCGCGTGGCGGAGGACCGCGGGCTGCCACAGTCGTGTCCCTTCCCATCTGCCCCGGCCCGGCCGTTTCCTCCCTCGGCTATCTGGGCTGACAGCCGGTGTTGCCACGGTGATCGATTACTGCGCGCACCGTTTCGGTGTCAGAGTCCTGGTGCCGCCCCCACCTGCAGTGCAGGTCCTTGTCAAAGACTTCCTGTAAGGTCAGCTGCTCTCTATCTCTCTCTCTCTCTCTCTCTCTCTCTATTCTGTTCTCACTAAGCGTACCATGCAAAGCTTAACAGATAGCTAATAGCTCCAATGAATGTCCAGGGGCGAAAGAAAGATTATGACCAATGCATTCTAAATGTACATTTGCATACATATGGCTTCTCTTCAAACTATGGCATGAATTATTATACAAATCTCAGAATTACATAATCAATATAACTAGCAGGTCAAATTTTAAATGAAGTACCAAGAGACCTACAGAATCAGACGGCTTTATCATCGGATGCTATCCCCAACTTTTTAGCATAAAGAAAGATAAATGCGTGTCTCTCGGACTTAACAAAGCACGTTAAAAATGTATTAACTGTACTAATTATTTATTCGGTACATACAGACCTATATTGCCCAAGGCTCAATATAAAGGAAAATTAAGAGAAGAGAAGGAAGAGATTTCTGTCATCACTTCAGCTCTTCAACTTGTACAAACACGTTTCTTGATAAACTACGGCATATGTCAAGTGTCAACAATACTAGATATAATACACGTTTAACCACTAGGTAGCAATAACCAACTATGAATAATAGACAACAGATAAATTATATATAAAGGCAGCACACTCCCCGCCTGGTATGATAGTCTATACCACTATATTTTTTTTGATAGGAGTAGCACAAGTTCAGAAACCGGTCTTGAGAATACCTTTGCGGTTCCGTCTAATGACTTTCCCTTCTGCTTTCCGTATTGTATTGTCCTTGCTGGGTATTGTTTGGACAATGAGCAAGACATCAACTAGCCATTTGTTTCTGCTGACCTGAGTGTCTTTCATTAACACCACATCTCCAACTTGCAAGTTAGGTTTGTCATCCTGTCATTTTCCGGGAGGCTGAAGTGTAAATAGGCATTCTAGTCTCAATCGTCTCTGACTTGTTTCCATTGTTTGCTATAGAGGACTTAGAGGTCACAGTCTCCTGGGTGTGCAGAAGCAGTTTCAGTCTTCTGGGTCAGGAGCATTGCAGGTATCAGGACAGCCTGCATCTCCGGATCAATGGGCCCTGGAACCAGTGGTCAAGCATTCATGATGGCCATTACTTCAGCCATAAGTGTAGTCAGGAACTCATGTTACACAAGAGCGGAGGGCACCTTGAGTGTCATGGCATCCAGGATTCGACGACTCCCATCATCCTTTCCCAAGCTGCTCCCATATGCGATGCATTGTTTCATGTCTCGCCCTGCTCCTTAAGTTATGTTTTATTTGTTTCATTCATTCTTTCATTGCTTCCTGTATTACTTTGTTTTACTTACATCTCTCGTTTCAGATACTTCACTCCCCGCCCTTGTGTTTTCCGCCTCTGTGATTGTCCACCCCACCTTGATTTAGTTTTACCTATTATTTGATCAGCGTGTTTACCTACCTCAGTGCCAGTTAATCTTAGTACATTTGTGTCTAGCGTCCCAGCATTTACTTCCTCGCAATCTCCTGGTAATCTTTAACTTGTTTCAGTATACCTCGACTCTGCTCTAGTCTAACCTTTTTGATACCTCTGCCTTGACTACTGATCGATATCCTGTGTACCAAACCGTTGTTTCCAGTAACGACTATCTTTGATTCTACCTGCATGGCGTAATTAGTCTTGCATTTGAGTCCACCGTGTGTTGGTACCATTGTTACACGTGGGGGGGGGGGGGGCACTGAAGGTCCAAAAACCTTCAATCAATCCAGGTTCAAGAACCTTGATCTCACCAATTCTTTACGGCTCCGATGAAGTCAGTGCAACAATCTGAACGGATATGTTTTGCTGGGCCTCTGTTGGAAATTAATCTCCTAAAGCATTAATGAAGCTATCAGTAAACATAGTTTATATTAGGGGGATATACATGGGAACAGGACGGCCCAGTGTTTGCTCTCAGCACTGCCTCCTCTGGTCTGGCGAGTGGCGATGTTCTAGGGTCTGTGGAAATCCAGTTCAACATGTGTTAATGGCGGATCTGTGGTAAGTCTGTTGAGGTAGAACTGATATTTTTTTTTCCTGTTCGTCTTTTGCACACGTGAGTGTGGATCACACTGGCAACCAGCATTTTACTTCCTACGATCCACAATCCATCTGACTGGGCTGCACCCTCCGTGAACCGACGCCCCTGCTGTGCGAATTGTTTATGGTAGTGTCTCACTAATAGGACTGCAATGTGGTAAACCTGGGAACAACACAAGAGGGCCAACCCATTTATGATAGGATTCAACCGTTTGAGTGAACTGTGTTTTGTGATCTCTTCTCCTTTGGTGAGGTTCTTGACCTTTGTAGACTTTATGTTTTACACATTTGAGGATTCTGTTCTTTGCTTGCATGAGTTTGTCACTGTTACAACTCTTGATGTCGAGACCTATGGATAAGGACAGTGCTGTTTGAATGAGCTTTGCTGTAGCTCGAGTCAGTGACTAACAGCTGGTGAACTGTTCAAACCTGTGTGAGCCGGGCTGCTCTTCAGAAGCTTTGGAGACAAATGTTTAAACCTGTGGGTGAATGTGTCAGATTCTGGTTCCACAAGCTCAAATGTCCTAGACTGAAAAGCCTCTTCTATCTCAGTTCTTGTCAGGAATGCTGGGCCTGAAACCCAGTTGGTGTGTTAGTTGGTGTGTGTAGTTAGTTCCAAGATCTGCTGGATTGTGATCTTGGCTGACATGGTGCCACTGCTCTGGGTGCGTTGACTTTCTGATGTGTGTCACTATGTTTTGAATACACGTAGAATAGTCTGTAGCTGTCAAGGTTAAGTTAAATGTAACCTTGAATGATGTAAGTGAAAAATTTGAGCCATGAACCACAATATCTAAGTATTTCGTCCAATATCATTCCATGACTCTGCTGCTGTTTTAAGGTATTTTTCTATAACCTTATGTTATATTCTGCTTACATGTCTCTTATTCTTTTCAGGAGGTTGATTGCCTCGTCGTTGATGGTGACCGAGGTAAGTCCATCATCAACGAAGAAGCTCCCCATGACAAACTGTTCAGCTGGGGAGGGGCTGTTGCCGAACACATGTACTTTCATACGCTACTGAGTCACTTCTTGGCTGAGGTCGTTGTACCATATAAACATTTAGTTGTTGCAATGGTTGTCACGTGAAGCAGTAAAACATCTGTTGTTAATCTGAAGTAACTGCGATTGGTTCCTTTTCGGAAGTACCCCTAAGAGTGTGTTATTTAAGTCTGGACCACTGAGGAGGTTGTCGTTGATTTGAGACGCCCTCTTGGTATGTCACAGGCTGGTCAGGTTTTCGAAATGATTCATTGGTAGTGTGGCAGACGGCATGGAGGGGTAAGGGAAATAGTTATTGAAGGGAGATATCTTGCAGCCCGCTGGCTCCACCCTCAAGCCTTATATGGACTTCCTCCTTTAACGAGGCAAGCCTGAGGATAAACAGGCAGTGCTTGGGGTTAAAAGGAAGAGCAGGCTGCCACATGGGTGGCTAGCAACTACAGATAGCATCTGAGTGATCTTCTGGGAGTACTGTATCGCCGACGAGAGAGAGACCGAAAACCATAAATGACCTGTTGTGACCTTGACCGTCTGATTACCCCCACTGTGTACCAACCTGTTTTGGATGAGAACCCTTCCTTGTGAACATACCTGTCCATGGTCTCGAGAAAGACTGTCTTGGATGAATTTTGGATCAGATTTTCGTTGTCTTGTGTTCTGACAAACACTTTGAAGGTTGTCTCTGGCTCATGCTGAGACAGCCATCTCCATAATGTTGTGTTGCACTGTCCACTCTCTCTTTGATGCAAATACTGTTAGCACAGGGCCTAAGGAAGGAAGCAAATCCATTGTGTAGCACATTTGTCTTGTAAATGCAAGCAGTAGCAGGTTCGTGAACATTTCCGAGATTTACCTCTCCGACAACGACCCATGCAAAGTCCAGTTGTTGGGCGTATGGGGCGTTGTTGGTTCCATTCAATTGATCCCTGACTTTCCGACTCTTACAATATCCCTTCCGAGTAGGATAAGGATTTTTGCATTCTTGTCGAGTGGTGACATCTTGTCGGACACTGTCTTAAGGTGAGCCTTTTTAGGTGCAGCCCCTGGAGAGGGTATTTCAGGTCATCGGGCATCAAGTCACATTCGATGAGGGTAGGGAGATTGACTCCACAACATAATTGTTTGCTCTCCTTCCTGTAGTTTCCATTACTCCAGGGTTTACGGAGCTGCACCTTCTTTGATGGTCAATAGGTCAAATAACTCTGTTTTAGCTTACCTCTTGTTACTCTGTTCATCTAACACAGCACACACAGAACAATCTGACTGCCTTCTCTCTATGGCCAACGGGATACAATTTGACTAAGCATATCTTGGAGCTTGATCTAGGGCTACCTGCCTCCCCACATATATCTGTGCACTTTGCAGTTACAGCTGGTGTATTGCTCGCCTCGTGCTCCCTGCCATGATCTTCGGTAGTCATGAAGGGTTCTGTTCTCAATGGGACTGGCCCTGGATGCAGCACAGATGTGTTTAACACTGTCACACTCATAACACTGAACAGTTTTGTCACAGTCCTTTGCAATGTGTCAGGTAGAAGCAGGACATTTTTTTTCTTGAGATAAGACCAAATGGCTCACCAAATGGCTTGCTCCTAAAGCTGGAACATTTCCTCAAAGGATGAGGTTTGTTGTGTATTGGACGCTGTTGTTCCTGGTCCTCTAGTCTTTATCCTGAGGGTCTGTCTAGGCTTCCAGTGTTAGCTGGGGGAAGCTGGGGTTGTTGCAGGATTTTGTCGCGTCACATATGAACTTGGCGGATATGTCACCCTGTGTTCTTCTTTGTACCTTGTCCCTTGACATTTCCACCTATCTACCAAGGTGTATGGGATTTTCTCCACCATAGGGGGACTCAACAAGCTTTATAAAGATAAGCTAGCCCGGTCAGGTGTCTGTTTTAGCAGCCTCTAGCTCCAACACAATGTCTCCTGATTCTCTAAAGCATTTAATGTCTTTGCTTGTGAGTTTTGGAAAGTTCCCTACTTTCTAAGGTTAAGCATCTTCAATCACGTCAGGTTACCCATATGTCTCCTCAAGTCTCTTCCACACTATGTGGAGTCCTGCTTCAGGGTTGTGTGAGTACACCGATCTCAGGGCTACCTCAGCGAACTCAGGTCCTGGATATTTGGCAAGTAAATCGAGCTCTTCTCCCTCTTTCACATTTTAGGTCTCTTCTGGAACGATAAAGGATGATTTCCACGCCCAGCAGTTCTCTGGGAGATCATTATACTTTAAAAGGCCTGAGACAACCCCAGTACATGTTACGCCAAGAGAAAATCTATGGTATTACACCTGTATTCAACTCATTGTTAGATGCCGGTGTAATACTGTAGGTCCGTGTCCTATTTTACAATGTAGTACCCAATTTTTCCAAGATTTAAAAAGGTAAATGATGCAGTGCATCCTAAAACACCCATTGTTCCTTACCCACACACACTATTAATACAGGTACCTGGGAATAGTGTACCAAGCAAAAGTGCTCTTTAGCATACCCGTGGATCTGTTTTTTGTTTAGTTATTTAATTTTAAGGGTAAAACATATGTGTGGATTAGGATGCCACAAGGGTATTTTGAATAACCTGACATTTTCTCCACAGCGCTGCACAACAATTTGGTCCTCTAAGGAGGAATACATTGATTACTAAAAAAAAACAAATAATTATGGGTTTCTTTGAAATGACGGGTTACTGTGGATACTGTGGAAAATTTGCTTCTGACCAGAACATATATACATGTACCATCGAACATCGAAACATCGAACGTATACCATCAAAGGGTAAATTAGTAACCATCTGCGCACGCACACAGGGGCTATGGACCTGGTGTCCAGAGGAAACACGAAGGCAAATGAGGGTGCTAAGGCGGCTGCCAAAGCCACTCTTGCCTCCACCATACAAATGACACCACTGACTTCCTCGGTAACGATCGACGAATCGGCAAAAGCACAGACCATGGCCTTACCCGCAGAGTCAGTTTCCATCAGTCATGGAAATCAGCTGGTGCAGAATATCCTGCTGGGTTATGGTATGGCCAAAATGGGCGTCCTTGCTTGCCTAAATGTTTGTTCTATGCTAATATGGACACATGGGAGAGACCACGTGTCAAAGGGGGGAATGGTAGCTAGCATTAGCCAGCACTGGTATACACAAGGATTATTTTCTCAGCCATCACCGTTTGATCACCTGATAATGATATTGTAGAGTTGAGACCATGTGGGTGAAAGAAATATTGTTTAGATATAGTAGATGTTCTCCAAATGGGTTGAGGTGTTTCCCACCAAAGCGGCTGTAGAATTCTGCAGCCTTCACCAAGGCCTTAATTACAGAAATCATTCCAAGGTGGGGAATCCCAAGGAAATTGTTGCGTGACAATTGTTCACATTTTGTGAACTAAGCCATCGAACAGTTGTCCCAGTATGTAGGATTTGACCTACGCACCCATTGTGCGTACCACCCTAAAAGCGGTGGAGCAGTAGAGGGAGAATAGTACCCTAGAGAACAAACTGGCCAAAGCTCCTGCAGATACAGGTATGTCATGGATAAAGGTCTCACCACTGGTCCTGCTGGCCATGAGGGGGCGCACCAAAGAAAAGATAGGTCTGTCCCCCTATGCAGTCCTGATGGGACGGCCATATATATCAATGGGGACAGGTGCACAACAGCAATATGAACACAGAATCTTTCTATCACAACATAATTGATTATTGTGTTAATCTCTCCCGAACTTTGCAATCTATCCGTTCACAGGTAAAAGAGGATTTACCACCGCCGAAGCAAGGGCAACTCCACGACCTACAACCAGGAGATTGGAGTGTGGTGAAGGATCATCAGAGATAGGCCTCACAAAAGTGGTTGGGACCTTTCCAGGTCCTGCTGATCACCTCATCGGCCATCAAAGTAGCTGAGAGGGCTACCTGGATCCATGCAAGCCACTGCAGACGGGCACCACCTGTGACGAAGGTCACGATTGACCCAACTCAACAAGGACACAATTGACCCAACCCTACAAGGTCACAGTGGACCCAACCCCCTGCCCATCACCCCAACACTGAAACCAGGCTGAAGTGCTAGTACCTTACCCTTACACACACAATCAAGTCAGAACCAGGCCCAAAAACTTTCTCTGACCTTGGGAGAGATGCGGCCAGATTTGACATCAATCAGAATGGTAGGTGGACCTAGACCTGTTACGCCGCCTCATGCTACGCCGTCCCATACCCCCATCTAGTGGTTGCTTGCCTCCACTACCCCTCATTCTCCCAACACACGCAATCAATCTGCAATCTCCACTCCCTACTTCAGCCGGGGATCTCCATTCAGCAGGCGCCAGTTCGTCGTTTACAACTACCCAGTCAGTATCGGCTCTACCAGCGTTTTGCAAAAGATCTGCTTGTTTTCCCTGTTCCTCCTAGTAACCGTCTTCCCTCTCCTTTAGCTCTCCGTCCGTCACCCTGCTTACCTGTTGCCGAACCCTTGCCTGCCTGACTACCCGCCTGTCGCTGAACCCTTGCCTGCCTGACTACCCGCCTGTCGCTGAACCCTTGCCTGCCTGTCTGCCTGCCTGCCTGTTAACAAACCCTTGCCTGTCTGACCATCACTTGCCTAGCCCCGGCTAGTCATTCACCCCTGTCCCAATAAACCCCACTTCCTTTTACTCGTCTCTGCCTCCCTGTGTCGAGCGTTTGGGTCCCCTCGTTCTGTCCCCCATAACATTATATTGCACTGCTTCTGCGGAACTGTCATTTACATTGCGGCGCACATCAGCGTTCGTCCTCCCTTTTCTTTCAGCAATTGCTTGAACCAGTCATCGACCAAGTCTACTACTTCGACCATCTACGATGAAGAAATGTGTACCAGTCTCCTAGACCCCAACTTTTCCCCGCTTTCTCCCTAAATAAAAAACTTCTTGAATCTATCCCAAATGTTTCCAACCATTTCTAAACTCTACTTTTAAAATGGAAATGCCCTGGGCAATTTTGTAGAATGTTAACGGCGTCATCTGCCCTTTACCCTCTAGCAGGAAATACAGGAAACACAGAGAGTGAGGAAGGAAGTCGGCAAACTAGATAGCTATCCACTCTATCCACTCTGTTGTTTTCATCCATTGCTCTTATTGCTCATTATTCTGTCAAGAGTTTCACCTCACTCACATCAACGTATAACGGGATATAACATCCCTTTGGAAATATATATAATTGGGCTGGGGAATGAGCTTTGTTTGTGTGATAATCAGAATGTTATGTATTATAACATTGTAACCTTAAACCTTATGTAGGCTATCAATCACTGTGATCGATACATAATAAGTAAATAAACATGCGTTTTGCGCTTTTCAAAATTCATATGTATCCAGACACAACCGGTGGGTGGTGATACAAACAGGGTAACCGAAAAAAATACAATTGTTTTATTTCATGTAGGCTATGCCGTCTAGGCTTCACCTTATGGGCTTGTCCCGTGCGTGCACTTGCGTGCGCTGAAAATTTCAGCAATGCACCAATCAACGTGGGGACCGCCCACATTCCCCACGGCACCGTGTACATAACGTGGCGCACATCAGCGTTCGTCCTCCCTTTTCTTTCAGCAATTGCTTGAACCAGTCGTCTACCAAGTCTACTTCTTCGACCATCTACGATGAAGGAATGTGTACCAGTCTCCTAGACCCCGACTTTTCCCCGCTTTCTCCCTACAGTCTTGGCTGTAAGGAGAAGGCGGAGCTGCCCATTACGTTTGTGTTACAGTCCTGCCCTGCAGTGGTATTCTCCACTTGCAGACAAGCAATTCCATCACACACGATGTGAAGGTGGGAGGGGCCAGACAGCTAAGCGACGCGTATACCAACATGGTTGGATAACACACTGAGGTGGGGACCTCCCATTCAGTTCAAGCACCGCCCCCCACCCTTTTTGGGGTTGGTGGAGACCAGGTTGCAGGACCCCGTTGCGAGCACGGCTCTGCAGCGGAGGAGGCTCATCTAGTGGGCGAGCCCATTCTGGATCTTGTGTTTTCAACAAATCAGTTGTTACGCAGAAATTCAAAATACTCACCACCAGGGCGTCACTCCGAGAGGGGGCGCTTGGTTCACATTCCTGGATCTCAAGGGTGTTTTTCTTCCACGTCCCTATTCTCAAGGCTCATAGGAGATTTCCCTGATTGCCTTCATGGGCAATGTATGCATGACAGTGCCTGCCATCCGGTTACTCTCTGGCCTTCCTCTTCCTCCCTCTACGCGAAGTGGGGCACTTTTTCTAAGTGGTGTGACAACAACCACGTTGTCCCATCTCTTTGTGAGGCTGGACGTGAGCTTGGTTTCCTACAGTGCTTACTAGAGTAAGGTTTGGCTTTCTCCACTATCAAAGTCTATGCGGCAGCCATTTCGGCTGGTCAAGCAGGCTGGGACGGTAACCGGTTTTCAGTCACCCACTGGTCAAGAGATTCTTGCTCGGGCTAGACGTGTTAAGCCTGTTTTTCTCACGTACTTACACCATGTTGGGATCTTCCCACTGTGTTGTGTGGGTTATCCAGGGACCCTTTCGAGCCTCTGTCTCAAGCCCCTTATGATGCTCTGTCTTTTAAGAGGGCGCTCTTATTGGTTTTGGTTTCTACCAACGCGCCGGTGAGTTGGCCGCTCTGTCTGTCAGCCCGAGCTGCTTGTTACTCAACGAGGACAGCTCCTTCGCGCCGCTTAGACCCAATCCTGCGTCCCTCCCCAAGAACATCTACAGTTCTTTTTGGTCTAGGGATATTGTGCTTAAGGTTTTTCACCCCCCGCCTCATTCTAGTGAGGCAGAGGCGGAGTTGCATTTCCTGTGCCTGGTGTGGGCACTGGCTATGTACGTGAAATGTTCGGCCGCGTACCGTTCTACACAACAGTTGTTTGTGTGTTATAGCAACGCTGCCAAGGGCCGTTACAACCTGCTCTGCACAGGGTGTGGCCGCTTCGACAGCTCTGCTCTAGGGGGTTTCGGGGGAGGACAATTGAGCGGCTGCATCATGGTCTTCCCCCGGCCCTTTTTATCCGTTTTTACATGTTAGACATCCACTCCCCTGGCTCCACTCTGTGTTGGAGCCGGGGGCCCCTACTACAGCTTGGATAATATTAATTAATATTATCCAAGATATTAATATTATCCATTAATATTATCCATATATTAATTATAGGCTTGTCTCTCTGAGCTGTTACAATTCTTTGCGTTTATTTAGAGGGTTATGTGTGCTTGTGGGACGTTTAGTCCATCATCGTATTTGTTTCGTTGCCAGCACACACGGTGTGTTCACAGGCAAACTAGAGCTTCTTCACTGCGTTGGTACGCCAATTTAGCTGCTTTGTCACTGTTTATTTTCATTTGGGCTACGCCGTCTGGCGGCGCCTGTTATAATGGATGTTACCTTTGTCTCTTATACGCTTTGCATTTATTTGGAAGGTAATGTGTGAATTTGGGTGCTTGTGTGGACCTTTAGTCCATCGTCGCATACATTCGTTGCCAGTTTTGCACATTCTATGTGTTCACCAGCAAGCGAGAGCTTCTTCGTTGCTTCGTTAAGCCGATTAGCTGCCTTTTTGTTATTGTGTTCCTTTCAATGTTACGCCTGCCAGCGGGTTCCTCCTACCGCCTCTCGTTGGGAGCGGACATTTAAGGGGCCTTGTTGCTTGCCGCAGTTGGCGACTTCGGTCTTCCTAGCTCTGCCCCCAGTGGAAGCGGACGTAGGAGAAGCATTATTGCTCTGCATCGCCCATTTTTCATGGATTCTATGAAATACGGGTTGAGTCAAAAGTTACAGACTCGCTCTATTCTCTTGATCATCGCTTTGCGTGTTCTTAGGAGAATTTAGAGTTAATTTCAAGTTTTTATTTAGCTGTTGTTTTGCACATCCTCGGCTTATTGAGTCTGACGTGCGCTGTGACTTAGGTCTTTATGACTTGGGTCCAGTAGGAGAACATTGATCGGGCTCCGCTCGCAGCTTCACCTTAGCCCATGAGGCGAAGCCTAGACGGCGTAGCCTGCATGAAATAGAACGATAGTTATGTTATTATAACTCTAGTTCTATGATTGTAGGCGTAGCCGTCTAGTTTCCCACCAGCTGTACCCTTCAATTTATGAAAGAATAGCGAACGCTGATGTGCGCCGCGTTATATATACTGTGCCGCCGGGAATGGGGGCGGTTCCCACGTTGATTGGTGCATTGCTGACATTTTCAGTGCACACGAGTGCGCGCACGGGACAAGTCCATAAGGCAGAGCCTAGACAGCTACGCCTACAATCATAGGACTAGAGTTATAATAACATAACTATTGTTTCATATGGTTACGTATTCTATATTTGCCAATAGTTAGAAGTGACATAAACTACTTACTTAAGCCAATCTCGGATTGAGTGCGTTAGTGATCTTCAACGTTCATAAACCATGACTATATTCAGTGTTTGTGTTTGGTGTAAGGGAATAGTGAGGCTCACGCTCAGAAAGGTGAAAAAAGCAAAGTACTGTTCCGTCATAATGGACAATGGTGAACTGCAAGCCATCAGTTTGAGCATCTATCTCCGAACACTTCGTAGGATTTGTTGATGGTCAAGACACCACTGGGAAAGGTCTGTGTGGCACACTTCTGGAGCAGTTGGACAAGCTCAACTTGAACATTGCAAACTGCTGTGGACAATCCTACGACAATGGGAGCAATATGATGGCACATAGACAAGGGGTTCAAGCAAGAATATAGCAGCTGAATGAGAAGGCACTGTGTGTCTCTTGCACCAGTCACACTTTAAATGTGTGGTCTTTGAATCTGGAGGACATAGTGGCAGCATTTGCACTAGCCAAGGCCCGTAAGCAGCATTTGTAGATGCTAAGTAGAAGACACAGACAATAGATGAGTTCCAAACTAAAGAGATTTAATAAAAGGTTCGGGTTTAGGAGGTTGGACATGAACATTTCAAATAAAAAAACGTTTACATTTCGTACATTCTCATTGGTGTCACATTATTTATAACATAATGGTGATGAACACTGGTTGGAGGGGGTCCCTGGTACATATTAGCCCAGGGCCCCGAGAGACTCTAGAATCGCCACTGGGGACACAGGAGGGGCCTAATTTCTAGGCCCAATGCATGAGTGTTGGAATCGGTCAGTATGAGGGATCCCAACATTTTGGAAATATAACTTGAAGCCTGATTCCAGAACAGGAGTTATTTGAAAACCAACTCAGGTTTTGTTGTTACTTGTTACAAGTGATAATAAAGTATTTTATGCAGTCCTGTGATTCTATTTTAAACAGTTCTGTGATTCTATCTATTGTATACAGTCCTGTGATCATATCTATTTTATACAATTCTCTGATAGGCCTACTATATATTCTAGACACTCATGTGATTCTATAAATTGTATACAGTCCTGTGATTCTATCTATTTTATACAGTCCTGTGATACTATCTATTCTAAACGGGAATATGATTGATTATCTATTTTATACCAGGGTTTAACAATAAGTGGTGCTCCTGGTTCGGG